>SJXQ01010391.1:144982-216359 GCA_006408695.1 Aepyceros melampus
GAGCTTTAAGCCAACTTTTTCACTCTCCTCTTTCACTTTCATCAAGAGGCTTTTTAATTCTTCTTCACTTTCTGCCATAAGGGTGGTGTCATTTGCATATATGAGGTCATTGATATTTCTCCCAGCAATCTTATTTCCAGTTTGTGCTTCCTCCAGCCCAGCGTTTCTCATGATGTACTCTGCATAGAAGTTAAATAAGCAGGGTGACAATATACAGCCTTGACATACTCCTTTTCCTATTTGGAACCAGTCTGTTGATATATATTTTTGTTGTTGTTGATATATTTTTAATGATGAATAAAAGGAACTAGCTATTTCAACAATTAATATAGTATTTGTTGACCATGATAAAAGTCCAGCTTCCAAGAAAGAATCAAATTTTGGAAAACTTCAGATATTTTAAATTACATCAATAGTGATATTAAGAAGGTTGATTTTTTGGTATTGTATAAGGAAAAGTGTCAACATTTGGAAGATCTACCTATCCCAGTGAACCAATATTTTCCAAATTACTAATGATTGATGTTAAAAAATGGGTAAATGATCCATTCTAAGTGCATGAGAGACCAATGATTTTAGGGTAACAGAGTACAAAAAATTCATTGATAAGTTTGCAGATCCTCCTGGCAACTAAACTTTAAGAAACTACTACTTGTCAATTTTGGGGGTAGCATCAAAGAGAAATAGCCACAGCTATCTCCAAATCCTACGTAAGACACTTTCAACTATGGGTCTGTATGGCTGCTTCTCTTCATGTACTTCTGCCAAAACATTTCACAGCAGATCAAATGCCGAAGGAGGTAATCAAGATCTCTCTGTCTTCTATTAAATCCAACATTAAAGAGATTCGCAAAAAATATAAAGCATTACATCTCTTCCTGCTATTCTTATTTGTTTGTTTTGGAAAATATAGTTTTAAAAAATTACTTCTATTAACATACATTATCATATAATGACATTATCTTTAAATCAATTAATAAGTACATATTATTTTCTCAATTTTAGTTTCTAGTTCTGTAAATACTGATAGATATAACTTACATACATAAGAAGTCTTTGGGGTTCTCGATAACTTTTACGAGTAAAGGGTCCCGAAATGAAAAACTATAGACAGAGAAGAAACTTTGAGATTTACAGAAAACAGTAACCAGTATGTTAGTAATTAGTACGGTTGATGGATTGTGTTGGGGTAGGGCAAAACTGTGATATATTACAAGATAGCAGAGTGAATTAAAAAATGTGTCACTGGAGTCAAAACTGATTTCTCCTAATTCTACTGTTAAGCAACAGTTACTTCAGGTCAAGTCACTAGAAGTCATTTCCTCTTAGGGCTGTTAGATTTAGCAAATAAAAATATAGGATACTCTGTTACATTTGAATTTCAGATAAGCAATGAATAATTAGTATGAGTATGTCCCAGATATTGAGTGGGATTCACCTTAACCAAGTGTCCTGCATTTTATCTGGCAGGCCTACTTCATTCCTGAAGGAGGGCATGGCAACCCACTCCAGTATTCTTGCCTGGAGAATCCCATGGATGGAAGATCCTGGTGGGCTACAGTCCATGGGTGGCAAAGAGTCGGACACGACTGAGCAACTATCACTGTTTTGTTTTTTTTTAATAATTGATCCTAAAATTGCTTTGAAACTTGGTTGTGTAAAATGCAAAAGATTGGAAACCACTGCAGCAGACAGGATCTAAGTTTCCTCTTGGCTCTTACATGTCATGGACTTTGCCTTTGGGAGTCAGGGGACGTGAGGGCCACACAGACTTTTTCTCCTATGTGCCTGTGCGACTCTAGTACAATTTCTTTTCTATGTCATATTTCCTCAACACAGAGGAAATATGTAACACACAGAGAATGGCTCTCACTCCCCTCTCCTGCACCATTACTTACTGGGAGTGAATGAAGTCATGTCTGGAAAGTGCTCTGAGCTCTTCAAAGAAGTACCTAGAGAGGGAGGGAGGCACCCATACTCTGCACTGGGAGCAATAGTGGAGTTTTTTAGGATAAACTGAAAAGCTGAGAGTATGTTTAAAGTATTGTTTTTGATTTGCACATCTTCAGTTTGATCCTTAACAACATGTTTGCTCTGATTCCAGGAATTTTGTGATCTTAGTTCAGTGTTGACATTTTACATCCTCCCCAGGACTCTAAGTACTCTTTAAGGAATGCGTGGTTAATGTAGTAGAGAGAAAAATCCAAAATCACACTGTATCTGGGAGCCAAAAAGTCCAGCCTTTTTATTGGCTTCCAAAACTGGCCTTAAACAAACATAACTCGCTTTTCTGGAAACACCTGTCAACTTAAAACAAGCGAAAAAGGACAAAACGAAAACCCTCAAGATTCACTGAAGAGCTCAGTCAGACATCATTTCTAATCTTCCAAAAGTTGTGATTGTTTGTTTGTTTTTCCATACAATTTCTTAGACTAGCCTTTCACAAAAAATAAAGGCTACATAGGAGGTATCACAGGGAAGAGGATCCTTGATCCAAAGCTCCAGGGGTTACCTGACTTGATTATTCCACATGCTTGGTATTCTCTACCAAAATAGACTTCTTTTTAAAGAGAATCCAATTTCCAATGGGTTTAACCTAGAAAAACAGAAAAAAGCTAATAAAAGCTTGGAGGCTGGTCCAAGGAAAGCATTGTGGCTGCTACACGTTGGAGGCCTGGTCCAGTGGAGAGGTTTGCAGTCGCTGCCAGCTTCTGCAGTGAATTTGCTGCTCTCTGGGATGTGGGATGGGGTACCTGGTAGCCTCCTGGTAAGTTCTCAGGAATCAATTATGCTTGACTGCTTTCCTATATTGCCAAAACCTGTAATAGTTGTGATACTGGAGTTGTTAACAGAAAAATATATTTTAAACACCTGGAATAAAGCCTACCACTCTCCTATTCATTCTCTACCCTGAGGCAGTAAGTCCTCTACATGAAAACCTTTAAGTTGTGAACTTTCAAAGATTCAGACATGCGCTTGCATATCCAATCGCGTAGGTTAGCTCACGTGTCTGGCGTACATTGTCATGTGTGTGCAGCCTCTACAAGTGGTTGTGCTTTTGTGTCCTTTGTATAGTACTGTATAGAATACAGGGATAGCGCATCTTGATTTCAATCCCAGGATGTCCAGAGCAAGTGTAAAACCAGGGAAGTAGCTGGTACTACTGTACTTTTCAAGGTACTGTACTATAAGATTAAAATTTTTTTTAATGTTTGCTTTTTTAATGTATTATTGTGTGACACGTATTATAAACCTGTTACAGTACAGTACCATATACAGCCAATTGTGTTAGTTGGGTACCTAGGCTAACTTTGTTGGACTTAGAACACACTCTAGGAATGGAACTTGTTGGTATATAGGGGACTTATTGTATCTCACACCAGGAGTTTCTATTGCACATCAGGAATTCTAACCAAGAAGCATAACCTGCAGTCACTATTCAAACTTGATTTTTCTGTTATCAGTAGCTCGGTAATCTTAAGCACCAGATGGACAATGACCTTCCCCCACACTCATATCCCAGACCCCGTATTTATAAGATCTGTGCATCTGGTGCTCTAAGTCCTACCATCAGATTTAAGTCTTTGTATGATGGCTTTGTACAGATGGTGAACACACTCTAGGAATGGAACTTGTTGGTATATAGGGGACTTATTGTATCTCACACCAGGAGTTTCTATTGCACATCAGGAATTCTAACCAAGAAGCATAACCTGCAGTCACTATTCAAACTTGATTTTTCTGTTATCAGTAGCTCGGTAATCTTAAGCACCAGATGGACAATGACCTTCCCCCACACTCATATCCCAGACCCCGTATTTATAAGATCTGTGCATCTGGTGCTCTAAGTCCTACCATCAGATTTAAGTCTTTGTATGATGGCTTTGTACAGATGGAGAAACAGTGGAGACAGTGGCAGACTTTATTTTTGGGGCTCCAAAATCACTGCAGATGGTGACTGCAGCCATGGAAATAAAAAGACACTTACTCCTTGGAAGAAAAGTTATGACCAACCTAGACAGCATATTAAAAAGCAGAGACATTACTTTGCCAACAAAGTCTGTCTAGTCAAGGCTATGGTTTTTCCAGTAGTCCATGTATGGATGTGAGAACTGGACTATAAAGAAAGCTGAGCACTGAAGAACTGATGCTTTTGAACTGTGGTGTTAGAGACCTTAAGGGCCCTTGGACTGCAAGGAGATCCAACCGGCAATCCTAAGGGAAATCAGTCCTGAATATTCATTGGAAGGACTGATGCTGAAGCTGAAACTCCAATACTTTGGCCTCCTGATTCGAAGAGCTGACTCACTGGTAAAGACCCCAATGCTGGGAAAGATTGAAGGCGGGAGGAGAAGGGGACGACAGAGGATGACATGGTTGGATGGCATCACCGACTCAATGGACATGAGTTTGAGTAAACTCTGGGAGTTGGTGATGGACAAGCAGGCCTGGCGAGCTGCAGTCCATGGGGTCGCAAGGAGTCGGATAAAACTGAGCGACTGAACTGAACTGAACTGATGATGGCTCAGACAGTAAAGAATCCACCTGCAGTGTGGGAGACCTGGGTTTGATCCCTGGATCAGGAAGATCCCCTGGAGAAGGGAATGGCTACCCATTCCAGTATTCTTGCCTAGAGAATTTCTTGGACAGAGGTGCCTGGTGGGCTACAGTCCATGGAGTCACAAAGAACTGGACATGACTGAGCAACCTCCACTTCCACTGTTTTGCTTTTTTATTTACATATATTGTATAGTATTGTATGGCAGATTTCACATCTGCATATTATGTAGGGTCTGATCAGGAATTTCTATTTTACTTCCTGCTGAGTTTCAAAATCTACTTGTTTTCCTCATTCTCAGCAGGATTGACTAAAGACAAGAAGTTCATAAAAATTTAGCTGTCAAAGCTTTTAAATTGAGAGGATTTTTTTTTTTGCTAGTTTTAAGGACCTAGTATGTCCCAATATTTCTCTGAATTTCAGATTTCTTTGGCTGCTTCTTTTCCATATCTTAGAAAAACTGACTGAACACCCTCTAGATAAGAAAAGTTCTACCTAGAAAGTGCAAAACAAACAACTAGGAAACATCATGATGGCCAAGGAGGAAAGTACATCAAATACAAAATAGTAAATGTCATTATATCAAAAATTCTCACTGAGGCTCAGATTGATGCTACCGAGAGAGAGCTCATTTCCAGTATATTTACATGTGTGGAGAAGGAAATGGTAACCCACTCCAGTATTCTTGCCTGGGAAATCCCATGGACAGAGGAGCCTGGCAGGCTATAGTCTATGGGATTGCAAACGGTCAGACATGACTGAGGGACTGAGGACACAAACATGTGGAATCCTAACATCAGTTAGTAGTTTGGGAGGGTAACGGACAAACAGAGAAGCCTGTTGTGTTTTGATGGGCCTGAACCATTGAGAAAGTCAGGTGATTCCAAACTAACTCCTAGAACAGCTTCAGGGAATTTGCTTCAGAGTGAATTTACTGAATCTCTCTGATGGGCCACAGAAAAAGAAATCGATAACTATCATTAGAAAACAAAACTCATTTTTTGAGAGCTTACTGTGTGCCAGTAATTATGCACATGTTATTCTTTTCTTAAGACAACTCTGCAAATCAAGATGTTATTGTCCCCATTTTAGAGATAAGAAAACACTTCAGAGAAATTAAAGGATTTAATCAAGTTAATGAGACAACTGGAATTTAAAATCAATCCTATAGTCTTAGAAGTCCTTTGGTCTAAATTGGTCCTCTTTATATAAATAGGGAAGCTGAATCCCAGAAAAAGAAAATGGACTTTCAAAGTCCATGCTGTTGGTAAGTAGGAAAGCTGCAGTTAGAACCTGTTTGGACTGCCTAATTGCATTTATATGAAGCAAATCTATAGACAGGAAGTGATTAGTGATTGCCCAGGGTAAGGTCTGGGGAAGACTCTTGAGAGTCCCTTGGACTGCAAGGAGATCAAACCAGTCCATCCTAAAGGAAATTAACCCTGAATATTTATTAAAAAGACTGATGCTGAAGCTGAAGCTCCAATACTTTGACCACCTCATGCGAAGAGCCTACTTATTGGAAAAGACCCTGATGCTGGGAAAGATTGAAGGTGGGAGGAGAAAGGGACGACAGAGGATAAGATGGTTAGATGACATCACCAACTCGATAGACAGGAGTTTGAGCAAATTCCGGGAGATAGAGAAGGATGGGGAAGCCTGGTGACTGCAGTTCATGGAGCCAAAAAGAATTGGACATAATATAGCGACAGAATAACAAGGATAGGGTCTCTGAGGTATAAGGGAGTGATCGCTAGATAACACAGAGCCTTTTTTGAGGTGTTGAAAATGTCCTAAACTTGATTATGGTAATAGTCAACAACTCTGTGAGCATACTAAATATCATTGAGTTGCACACTTTAAATAGATGAATTACATAGTGCGTGAATTATATCTAAAAAAAGCTTTTAAAAAATGCATCAGTGAAAGAGAGTATTATAATTAGAGCACTTCTGTTAGTACAAGGCCAAACAAAGAGGCAGCAAAATAAAACTTTTCCAAATGTTTTTAAAAAAATGACCCTTAAAACTCAAAAGAAAAGAAAAGTGAGGTGAAGTATGAATTTGAAAAATCACAAGATCAAGGCTGACTAAAATCAAGTTACCTAACATAGGTTCTCACTCAACGCATTGAGATCTTTCAAGAAATCACAAGGGCTCTCATTGTCAGTTTCAGGTCCTGTGTTTCTTCACATTTAAAAAATTTCTGAACAAGACGGAAAGTGTTTAGTTGTGATAACAATGAGAAAAGAGGAGAATGCTTTCTGGGGGGCATGGAGACACTGGTTGAAATCTAGAGAGATATATTAAAAGCCTATTGTATGTTTTGTACTAGGCCTTCCCTTGTAGGAAACACAAAGGTGAATGAAAATACTATGTCCTTGCCCATCAGGAGCTTGCAAACTCTAGAAGAGAATATAAAGAAAATGATCAAGCTGCCTGAGATGGAGAGATGGCGGGAGGAGGGACTATCTATCCTGAAGTTTCCTGTAACGTTTCATGCGTCACAAGGTTAAAAAAACTGGGAAAGCACTAACCGGACTGGTTACAGTCATGACTCGGTGTGCTGGATGTGTCTTTTTCACGTGTCTGGTCAGGGCAGTCTAAACTTTTCCAGTGTAGAACCTCCAGCAAATGCAGCCGTCCCTCTCGGTGATGTGCTTTCTCGTTTCCTCCCCGTCTCCTTCACGTCTCCTGTTGATCTCCCCACATCTAAATGGAGAGCAGAGCACAGTCCTTCCTGACCTTAAAGATAGCCATCTCTGTCTCCTGTGACAATTCGAGTTTACCTGTTGGAGCCCCAAATTGGCCACTTGTTGCACACAAGGCTTCTGTTGCCTTTTTTTTTTTTTTAATAGAGCCAGTAATGTTCTGGATGACTCTGCGGTTAACTGTGGTCTGACCCTGCACCTCAGTGGTTTTATTAGCTGTGTGTTTGGCTCTGGGATCCTCTCTCCAGCTATTGTCGTTATTGAGACTATTTGTGTCTCCAGCGAATCTCCCCTAAATCCCTGGCTGTTATCTGGCCTGGGTATGTGTGTCTAAGAAGTGAGTGCATTCCTGTCTGAAGTATGTCCTGACTGTCTCTGATAGCAGCCATTTCTGACCTAACTTTACTGGGTACTCAGATTGATATGATTAAGATTAATGAGGCTCTCTCTCAGTCATGAACCTATTCAAGGATAAACTTGTAAATCCAATGAGTTCTGAAGATGACTAGTTACTACTTACCTTTCAACCTTTAGGGATTTGAAGGATGATTTACAACTGCAGTCTTTTTCCCTCCAACAATCTCATTAGAAAGACATTGAGAAAGATACTGCTTCTGCAGCCCCCAGCTTATTTTTCATGGAAAAATAGCTTTTATTAATAACAATCCATAAATTAGATTTATCTGTTTGTAACAAACAGTGGTTCAATAAAGTCATGGCCCCAAAGGCAGGATAAACCACACACCAACTGAAAAATGTACCGTTCTCATGATTTCTGTGATAAAATCCTTCCTGAAGCAGATGCTCTCAAAATGACCATTTAGAGAATGGTATAAGATCTAGAAAGACAGACAAGACAATTACAAAATCGCACTAATGTCAAGATAAAGTTGTGAAAAGTATAAGGAGTCTGACTGATTGGGTGGTGGTTGTTGCTAGGTCATGTCCACCTCTTTTGTGACGCCATGGACTGTAGCCAGATAGGTTCCTCTGTCCATGGATTTCCCAGGCAAGAATACTGGATGGGGTTGCCACTTCCTTCTCCAGGGGATCTTCCTGACTCAGGGGTCGAACCCACATCTCCTGCATTGGCCTTGGATTTCCTTACCGCTGAGCCACCAGGGAAGCCCTTTTGTATGGTAGAGCCTGTTCCAGAGAGTTAAGTTTTCCAGGTAGCTGGGTGCTTGCCCTTTAAGTACACTTTTCCATGAGTTTAACCAATGCCATTTCCCTGGCTTTTTAAACGGTTATAAGTTAATCTTCTTTTTGTGACTCGGAGCCAGGCCTATGAACGCAGAGGCAGCATTAACAGTGGAAAAAGCACTGGCTCTAACGTCTGCAAACCTGCGTTTAAATACTGGCTCCTGCTTTTCAGAGCTATGTGACCTTGGGCACATTTCTTGATGTTTTTGAGCTCTACTTTCGCATTTATAAAATGAGAGTGGTGGAATGAAACTTAACAGTGGCTGATTTGAGGATTAAGTAATATAATGCAGTGGTTTTAAGTATTTCTCACCCCACAGTTCTTTTTGCAAATGATATCGTATGCAGAGTCCCACTGTGAACAAATAAAAGTGGAAATGCTTTGAGTTTTAAAAGTCACTGCATCTAATACAGAGCCTGGCACACAGTAGATTTTGTTTAAACAACAGCAGTTTAGTATTGTTATCATTTCATGGGAAGCTTTTATTCATATTAATGCTTCTATTCTTGTATCTGCTTTTTTTAAAAAATTGAAAGATCTTTGATTTACAATATCATGTTAGTTTCAAGTGCATAGCAAAGCGAGTCAGTTACACATACATACATATGTATGTATATATATATTTTTTTTCAGATTCTTTTCCACTATATGTTAAGATATTAAATATAGTTCCTTGTGCTATACAGTAGGGTCTTATTTATCTATCTTACATATAGTGATATGTATCTGTTAACCCCAAACTCCTAATTTATCTCTCCTCTCCCCTTTCCCTTTCTGTAATCATAAGCTTATTTGCTATGTCTGAGAGTCTATTCCTGTTTGTAAATAAGTTCCTTTGTATCATTTTTTAAAGATTCCACATATAAGTGATATCATGTGATGTTTGTTTTTCTGTCTGACTTAACTTAGCATGCTAATCTCTAGGTCACTCCATGTTGCTTTTTAAAATTCTTTCTCATGGTTAAGTAATATTCCATTATGTATAATTCATACACACACACACACACACACATATATAGCATATCTTCTTTATCCATTTATCTGTCAATGGACATATAGGTTATTTCTATGTCTTGACTATTGTCAATAGTGCGGCTATGAACATGGGGTACATGCATCTTTTCAAATTAGAGATTTTGTCTTTTCTGGCTATATGCCCAGGAATGGGATTGCTAGATTACATGGTAGCTCTACTTTTAGTTTCTTAAGGAACCTCCGTACCATTCTCCATAATGGCTGCACCAATCTTATATCTGCTTTTTAATGTGGTCTTGCCATCAAGATGTCTTTTATCATATCTTCTCCTTGTAATCATTGCTCTTGCTTATAGAAACTTTCTTCCTCTTTTAACCCGTCACTTCTCTCTGATCAGCTCTGGACTTGGGAATCAGACAACGATGACTTAGAATTATGTGTAAAACAAGAGCAACCAAGTTCTGCAAGAGGGTTTTGTACTCCTTATGTGAGTAAAATACACCATCACCTACTTTGGACTTATACTTTGTAACCCAAATCTTGGTTATCCAGAAACCTTTTCAGAAAATAACTGTACAGGGGAAAGAATCTGAGTTTGGGAAAGCCAAATCTGAATGTTTGACTCCCATACTTGTTAGTTATATGACCTTGGGCAAGTTACTTGATTTCTCTGAACCTCAGATTTGTCAACTTTAGAGAAAAGGAAATCTGTATGGTAGAATTACAATGATTAAATGAAGAGATATATATTGATATTGATATATATATATAAATATATATAGCAGATAATGGAGTCCTAGACACATAGTATGTGTGTATGTGTGCGCTCCCAGTTGCTCAGTCATGTCCAGCTCTCTGCGACTATTGACTGTAGCCCACCAGGCTCCTCTGGGATTCTCCAGGCAAGAATACTGGATTGGGTCGCCATGCCCTATTTCAGGGGATCTTCCCCACTCAGGGATCGAACTTGCATCTCCTGCGTTTCCTGCATTGCAGGCGGATTCTTTACTGCTGAGCCACCAGGGAAGCCTGCTGCATTCTGAATCATGTACTGTTCTGAGCTATCCTCTCTGTTAATTTTCCACATAAAATCTTGACAGTCAGGTGAACTGGAATTTGATTGGTTTGAGTAGCATCAATTGTTAAAAGGTTTGGGGACTTCCCTGGTGGTCCAGTGGTTAAGACTCCACTTTCCCAATGCAGGGGGCATGGATTCAGTCCCTGGTGGGGGCACTAAGATCTCACATGCTGTGGCCAAAAAAAAAAAAAAATAGTTAAAGGGTTTTTTCTGCTTCAACTCAGGTCTTCATAAAGTCTTTTAAAAGGATCTTTGGAGAATAACTATATATTACAGAATAAACTATATTTTATCAAATAGTTAATTTAAACCTAAGTATAAAAACAACTATAGTAATAAATGATACATTTCTAACGTTAAGTACTGGGAGAATGGCTTTCTCTAGGTCCAGTTCAGACCCTCATCTCCCCTTGTACACCGTCTGCCTGTCTTCTGTGTCCCATGCTGTCTGTAGTCCTCACTTTTCGACCCTGTCCAAATGCTTCTAACTAATTGCAGAAAATTTTCAGCTTCTCTGCAGTGGCTCAAAGTTTAGTCTTTAATGACAGTCCTTTTGAACTGTACTTCCATAGTGCTAGCAAAAGCTCTTCTGCGTCTGCTCCCAAGCAGAACCACTTCAGGCTCTCACATGTGAAGGCTGATTCTCTATGGCTGTGCTCCCTGCAGAAGGATGACTGTGCTCCCTGCAGAAGGATGTGCTCCCTGCAGAAGGATGACTGTGCTCCCTGCAGAAGGCATGCCACCGTTGTCCACTCCTTATCTCACGCAGCTTGGATATCTCTTGCTCTCACTCACTTGTTTGCATTGTTCTCTCTGTTTCTCTCTGATTCTTCTTTTAAGAATGAGACTAGTTTCCAGGTTGAAACAACTTAAGTCTTCTCTGCTGTGCAGAAGAAATTATATTCTGTGTCATATCACACTTCCCTTTCTGGCTGTGGCAAACTAGAGTTCTGTCTAAATATTTCAGGCCCATGGGTATGGGAACATCAACTATCTAAGGATATCTTACTGAGTTATGCAAAATTTCTTACTTGTTTCCTTTGTTTTGTGTTGTTTTACTGTATTGTTCGGAGAAGGCACGGGCGACCTACTCCAGTACTCTTGCCTGGAAAATCCCGTGGGCGGAGGAGCCTGGTAGGCTGCAGTCCATGGGGTCACTAAGAGTCGGACGCGACTGAGTGACTTCACTTCACTTTTTACTTTCATGCATTGGAGAAGGCAATGGCAACCCACTCCAGTGTTCTTGCCTGGAGAATCCCAGGGACGGGGGAGCCTGGTGGGCTGCTGTCTATGGGGTCGCACAGAGTCGGACATGACTGACGTAACTAAGTAGCAGCAGCAACTGTATTGTTCTCTCACTTAATTCTGATCATGAAACAAAAGGTTTTATATAACAGTCTCTGAGAACAAGAAAATCACTAAAACTAAAATTGGAGAAAGTATAAAAGAAAAAGGAATCGAGTTAGACAACTGATTTAATTCCTTTTAAAAATTTATACCCTCATTTAAGCCTTGATTGCACCTATCCAAGGTAGTTTCTGAGGTCCTTGGTGATAAAGAGATGCTATATGCTTTCTTTAAATAATAAGTCCCAAGTGAAAATGTTAGTAACTCAGTCATGTCTGAGATTTTCGTTAACCCATGGGCTCTAGCCCACCGGCTCCTCTGTCCATGGGATTTCCCAGGCAAGAATACTAGAGTGGGTAGCCATTCCCTTCTCCAGGGAATCTTCCAAATCCATGTACTGAATCCAGGTATCCCGCATTGCAGGCAGATTCTTTACCACCTGAACCACCAGGAAAGCCCTAGTGAGACTTTTAAAAAGTATAAGTCAGTCTTTTAAGCAGTGAACCCATAAGGTGATGAGGATTCACTCTTGCTGCCATGAAGCAAAAAGATTCTGATAGAGGTTTTCTTTCGGGAGGATGTAAACTTAGCACCAGCCAAAAGCCGTTGGTAGATCAGAGGGAGCCCTGGAAGCTGCAGGAATGGTACCTTTCTGCGTCAAAAGAAGAGTTCACAGGAAGGCGGTGGCTGGCCTCAGGACAACAGCTTGATGAACTCAGGGCCACTTGGGAGATTTGAGGCTTGGAGAGCCTGGAAGACAGCAGTCTAAGCGGCACCAGAGAGCTTTGAAGCCGGTGAGGCTTCCACAGGCTGGGCTCTACAGCCGGTCCAGGCCCCACACTGAACATCTCCAGATGGGCCTGCATCTCAGCTGCCTTTCAGACCTGGGCCGGGGGGAGGTTTGAGAGATCTGAGAGGAAAACAAGAGGCCCCAAAGTAAAGAAAGCTGGACAGGAAGTTTCCTAGCACCGCAGAGGCCAGCAGTGGCAAGAGAATAGCGCGTCTCCCCACCAGCACTCAATCTTTTACGAAATGCAAAGATTGTGTCAGCGTTTCCATTTTAAACCCCTAATTTCATAGGCTTACAGCTCAAGTCATAAAAATTCACTCTGGGCTGGAGTTTGGCAACCCGTCTTAGCTGTTCTTGTGTGCGCAAAAGTAAAGACGTTTCTAGTTTCAGACCTTTGGGGGACTTCTAGAAATACCCCCAAAACTTCATCTGGGAAAAAGGAGTTTCTAAGCTGTTGTCTTCTATGCAGCAAAAGCCTGCTTCTATAAATACATGAGAAATCTGTTTTGAGAAGATAACATTGTCCCACCAGAAATATGGATTCTCCACACACTGCCCAAGGACAGTGGAAATGAGTGGAATCTAAGGTTATTGCATATTTCAAGTAAAATGTCATGTGACCTTCACTGCCCCTCACCACGGGGGGCTGGAGCTGTTCTTGTCCTAAAAGACATTTGAATTTCCAACTGAGCAGCTTTGTAGGGGGTTGGAGTCAGGATTGATTCCAAGTTTTACAGGTTATTGGATCTTGACTGTTTACACCTCAATTTAGACTTCCCTTGAAGGTTTGGTACAAACAGAAAAGTTAATATATGTCAACACAGTCTGACATATTTTCTGTTCGGTCACTCGGTCATGTCCGACTCTTTGCAACCTCACTCTGCAGCACACCAGGCTTCCCTGTCCTTCACCATCTCTCAGAGTTTTCTGAAACTCATGTCCATTGGGTCAGTGATGCCATCCAACCATCTCATCCTCTGTCGCCCCCTTCTCCTCCTGCCCTCAATCTTCCCCAGCATCAGGGTATGACATATAACAGACTGACTCTTATCAGGAGAAACTTAATGGTAACTCAGGAAAGTATATGGGTAGTCATTACTGGAGGAGAAGGCAATGGCATCCCACTCCAGTACTCTTGCCTGGAAAATCCTATGGACAGAGGAGCCTGGTAGGCTGCGGTCCTTGGGGTCGCTAACAGTCGGACATGACTGAACGATTTCACTTTCAGTTTTCACTTTCATGCATTGGAGAAGAAAATGGCAACCCACTCCAGTGTTCTTGCCTGGAGAATCCCAGGGATGGGGGAGCCTGGTGGGCTGCTGTCTATGGGGTCGCACAGAGTCGGACACGACTGAAGTGACTTAGCAGCAGCAGCAGTCATTACTGGAAAGTCCTCTAACCTCTTCATTCTAAGATTTCCAGGGACTTCCCTGATGGTCCAGTGGCTGAGTCTCCACAGTCCCAATGCAGAGGGCCTGGGTTCAATCCCTAGCTGGGGAACCAGACCCCACATGCCGCAACTAAGTTTGAAGGCTGCAACTGAAAAAAGAAAAGATAACGAATGCCACAATGAAGATCCCACATGCTGCATCTAAGATGTGGCACAGTCAAAGAAAAATAAGTCAGTAAATACTAAAAAAATATGTCCACCCATTCTGCTCTTTCCCTAATACCTCTCACTGGCCCTTGAAGCTATGAAGACATTAAAAATATTAGGTAAATTGAAAAATAAATTCCCAGAGAAAGCTCCTAAGAGTGACGTTATAAACTCCAATGTTTGATTAATCAGACAAGTGACTAGGAGTTAACAATTCTATGGGTATGATGGGGTCTCTGAGACTTGTGAGAGCTTGAATCAGATGACTCAGCTCTGTAAGTGATGCTCAGGCAGCCTAGCTCCTTGTCACAGTCAGCTTGATCTGAAAAGAAGTTAGGAGAGGCTGGTCTTGGGACTTCCCTGGTGATCCAGTGGCTAGGACTCCCCCACTCCCCATGCAGAGGTCCCGGGTTCGATCCCTGATTCATAAACTAGATCCCAGTTCTGCAACCAAAGATCCTCCATGCCACGATGAAGACTCAATGCAGCCAAGCAAATAAAACTAAATAAATATAAATATTAGGGACTTCCCTGGTGGCCCAGTGGTCGAGAGACTGCCTTGAAAGGCAGGGGATGTGGGTTCGATCCCTGGACAGGGAACTAGGGTCCTGCGTGCCATGGAGCAACTAGGCCCGTGAGCCACAACTACTGAGCTCAGGCACCACAACTTGAGCGTCTGTGCCCCACAACAAAAGATCTCCCGTGACACAGTGAGGATCCCGCACGCCACAGCTAAGAGTCGACACAGCCAAATACATGAGTATTTTAAAAATACTAAAGAAGAGGATGAGGCCGGTCTTCTCGTGTGCAGAGATTTTTGGCAGCAGAGGAGGAATGACAGTAACTGAGGCATATGTCACAGCTGGAGGAAGGGCAGGGTGGGCGCAGGGCAGCCACCATAGGGGACCACCCATCCCTGGGCAGGAGGTTGCCCTGCTTCCCGAACACTCCGAGAGACTGGGGGAGTCAAGGCTTATCTCGGGAGAGAGAAAGGGAAGGTCTGGCTGTGAGGCCTGGTTTGGAAACCAAGGGAGGAATTCATGACTCTGAGCCCCAATCCCAAGCTGCCAACATGATTTCTCCCTCTGGAAACAGGTTTTTCTATCAACAAAGGGATTTTTTGGAAACATCTTCTTCATTAATGGAGGCATCGCTGAGATGTCGGGGACCGTTTAGGGGTCAGGGAAACCTGAAGTTTAACTTTTACTTTTGAGATGTCAAAAGCAAACTTCAGATCGACCAACAGTTAACAATTTTACCTACTGCTGTCTAATCCTTTTATCCACTGCAAATTCCATTCTGAAGGGAGTCATTAAAGCAAAGCAAAAGCGTTTGGTGAATACTAACTGATTAAGGAAGGGAAATTAGAGAGATTCCTATTAAAATCAATGTGTTTCTAAGCCCTTAATACTTTCTTTATATTTTTAAATTATACATTCAACAGAACGCATGTAAAGTATGTATTAGGCAGAAGAAGAATAAGGTAAATGCTGATGTACCCAAAACACTCCAGAATTCTTTCCTGGAGAATCCCATGGACAGAGGAGCCTAGTGGGCTACAGTCCATAGATTGGCAAAGAATCAGACACGACTGAAATGACTTAGCATGCATTCACGTGCTCAAAACAAGGCTATGAAAAGAACACCACCCATATGCCCAATGATTCCTGTATGCTCCTCCCCTGTTTCAGATTCTTTTCCCTCTTCCCTGGAGGTTACCATATCCTAGTTGTCATATTTATCACTCCTCAACTTTTCTCTAGCATGTGGCTCAGCTGTTTGAGTACGTATCTCTAAAGTATATTCTCAATTTTTTCTCTTGAGCTTCATAAAAATGGTGTCATACCGTATCTTTCTTCCACAATTTATTCATTCAACATGCTTGCAATATTCACCCATGTTGATATATATGGCTTAATTAATTTTCAGTGCTGTATAATATTCCATGGTTTGACCATACTAAAATATATATAACCATTGTCCTTTTACATGTTTTGGTTGATGTCAATGGTTGGCTCTTGCAAACAATTTTGCTTTGAACCTTATTATACCTGCAGCTTGGGGAACATGATGAGAATTTCTCTAGAAATTTATTCCTGGCAGCTCATAAAGTTTTCACATCTTCAACATCCCCTAAAAATGTCAAATTATCTTTCAAATGTTTATATACAACCTCTAGCAGTGTTATTTGTTCCACTCACTCCGTATCCCTTTAAATTCTTGGGGTTTTTTTTTTTTTTGACATTTCAAGTTTTGAATGTGAAATGTTATCCCTTTTGATTTTAATTTGCATGTCCCTGATTTTCAGTGAGGTGAAGCATCTTTTGAACTTCATAAAATGGTGTCATATTGTCTCTTTCCTCCACAATTTATTCATTCAACATGATGGATATATTTACCCATCAATTATGTTTATTCTTCTGTGAACTGGTTTTTCTATGCAGTTGTTTATCTTTTTCTTATTAATTGGGAGAAATTTTATGTCACTTGATATGCTGCAAATATGTTACTGACTTGTCTTTTCACTTATTTATGCTGACTTTTGATAAGCAGAAGTTTCATACAGTTTGTTATTACTATCTTTGTTCTTTTCTTACATGATTGCTTCTCACAGGAGGGAAAATAAGCTGGAATTCAGTTCACCCTTTGTAAATGGCTCTGCTAGTCCCTCTTGGGTAGTATTGGTTGGGATGGATCTGGAGTTGATTCGGTTTATTTTACACTTTTTTTTTCCCCCAAAGCAGGAGCCTGTCTCTAGAGGGTCTCAAAAACGTACTGGCTTTTGTTGATAACTTTCACCTGTTTGGGGGGAATTCTGCTTAGTGTCAAACAACCATCCGAGTCTCAGAAAGATTTTTCTGTTTTAAGTCAGTGAGAAATTATGAAAAGGAATCCTTACCCTTACTTAGGGTTGGTGGTGATGTGGCAACATGAAGCTAGCAAACCTGGCATCTAAGCCAAGTTCCAATCCTTATCCGTGTGTAAGCTCTCAAACCCGCAGGCTTCTCGTCTATTTCATGGAGACAACTGCACTCCCTTATGAGACCCAGTGGGCTGATACAGGTCAAGTGCCTCCATGACACACAGCTCTCAAAAATATGTGTTCCCTTCACATTAGGAAGGCTCATCTTTTGACAGCAGACAGCCTGTTCAGCTCGTCTTTGATCTTGGACCAAAAACCTTTCCTCCACAAATCTCCCCAAACTTCACCTGTACATTTGGCCTATGTTAAAACTAGAGTAGACAAATAATTGTTGGCTGGGACTTCTGATATTTTTCTCTTATTTTTTAAATGCTTAACCGTTCCAACTCAACACACTCACCATGCTTCATACACTTGTCAAATGAAAAGCCAGTTTTATATTTATAAGCACAGAATCTTAGGGAAGACCACTTACAACAAAGTATAATTGGACAGTCTGGTTTTCATTTTATTAGTCTCAAAGTTCACTCACAAATGCCACGTAGACTTTCATTCATATTTGGTCTGTCTTCTCTCCCTCTCTCCAGTTATGATCAGAATGACTCAGAAGCAGTTGCATTAGTGTTCCAGTTAAAAGCTTCCAATTCCATCTTTACTACTTTTTATCATAAAATTTAGGAAGCTTTCTAAGACCTTTCTCCTTAGTCAATCTTTTCATTAATTGACCCTGCTCTGGTTGGCACCAGCATTTGTGATCATGGTAATGAGTTGACCTAGTATATATACTGCTCATTTATTCTTTAGTCAAGTTTTCTACTGCTGCTGCTAAGTTGCTTCAGTCGTGTCTGACTCTGTGCGACCCCACAGATGGCAGCCCACCAGGTTCCACCATCCCTGGGATTCTCCAGGCAAGAACACTGGAGTGGGTTGCCATTTCCTTCTCCAATGAATGAAAGTGAAAAGTGAAAGTGAAGTCGCTCAGTAAGTATCCGACTCTTCATGACCCCATGGACTACAGCCCACCAGGCTCCTCCGTCCATGGGATTTTCTAGGCAAGAGTACTGGAGTTGGGTGCCATTGCACTTTTTAGTAAATGTACCAGCCCAGAATCTCAGATACTTTTCGTAAGCCATTCATTCCTTTATTTTATGATCTTTCCTGCTTGATCAGTTGCACTGGTTCACTCATCACTTTCCCATTCTGAATTATTTTAACAAATTATTCATTCATTCATTCATTTAATCAACATATGTTGAGTGTTATAGTTTACTTTAAAAAATGTGCTCTTGGACATCCCTGGAGGTCCGGAGAAGAAAGTTCACCTCCACCAATGTGGGGGACATGAGTTCAACCCCTGGTCCAGGAAGATTCCATGTGCCATGGGCAACAAAGCTCACGCGACACAACTGCTGAGCCTCTGCTCTAGAGCCAGTGCTCCAAAACAAGAGAAACCGCTGCAACGAGAAGCCCATGCACTGCAGTGAAGAGCAGCCCTGGCTTGCCGCAACTAGGGAAAGCCCACGCACAGAAACCAAGACCCAGTGCAGCCACAAATAAATAAATAATTAAATTTTTTCATGTGCTCTTAAATTTACTATTGCAGAAATCATTGCTACAGCTTAAAGTAATGCATAGCATATTTAATCTGTGTATCGTTGGTACGTACGGTGCTTTTATTCTGTATATATTCAGATAGTTCTATCTCATTCTACTTTCATTAATAGCAAAGCTCTCCTTTGATACGATGATCTTCAACGTTTCTGTTTTCCAGTTCTGTTCTTTGTACCTACCACTCTGATGGCATGAATTTTACACTGCTTTCTATCATAGTTATGATTTTACTTGTGTTATCTTCCCTTCTAGATTGTAAGTGCAGCCTGTGTCTGCCTGCCTTGTTTCAAAGATCGCTTTCTTCTGAGATCCTGAAGAAAGGTGGGGGAGCGGATGTTCATTTCAACGGTAAATCTTGAATTGTTCTTCTTCCCCTCATTGCATCTACCAGCCACCCTGCCTCAAGCGGAGTGATGTGGAGAAGGCTTCACTTCTTTTTACTGCCTTCACCCTTGGCTTCCAGCAGACCACTTACGCAAGCTGTTATGGATAGCATATTTTCACTGGGGACATAGACAGGCTACCAACACAGCACAGCACACGCCTCAGAAGTGAACATCCTTGTCCCAAAGTCCCCAGGCCATCCCCATTACAGAGAATTTTTCCCAGAGAGAAAGGAACTTTCTCTTCTTCAGTTCCCATTTCTTACTGTCTTCTTAGGCTCTCTTTTCCCTCTTCATATCTCCAGACCTCTCTATCGTATGGTCCCACACCATCCTTTCACTCTGAGGTTCTATAGAAATTCAAGTCTTCTCTCTTTCTTTCACAGAGAAACTCAGCTCTCTTTGTGTTGAGCATATCTAGGCTAATCCTTTCTTAGCCAAAGAGTTCAGTCAAAGTGTTTTCCTAAACAATGGATAGGGAGGCCTGGTGTGCTGCGATTCATGGGGTCGCAAAGAGTTGGACACGACTAAGCAACTGAACTGAACTGAATGTTATGTACCCCGAAAATCAATTTGGCAACTTCCCTATAGTAGAAGTGGCTGCAATCAGGTGTTTTTTAAATAGCATCATTTCATATCACTACAAATGTGAGGACCATATCTTTCACACATCATAGCATCTTGCATACGAGGAGCTCTGATTTTGCTATTTCACTCTTTTGGCCTTATTTAACAGAACCATCTGCATTTCCATTGTATGTGAAAAGGAAAAGAGAGGAAAACGAAGGAGATGACTTTACTCCAAGTTTTCCAGCTTAGGCGAGTCATCAGCCTCTGCATAGGGCAACAGGAGGAGGAACTTCTTGTGTGGGGAAAAGAGTTCAATTTTAAGCATGTCAAACCTCAGGTATCTGTGTGTGTGTTAGTCACTCAGTCATGTCCAACTCTCTGCAACCCCATGGACTGTAGCCCACCAGGCTCCTCTGTCCATGGAATTCTCCAGGCAAGAATACTGAAGTGGGTTGCCATTCCCTTCTCCAGGAGATCTTCCAAACCCAAGGATTGAACCCAGCTCTTCCTCATTGCAGACTCATTACCACTAGATATTCATAACAATCATATCAGATAACAATTCAGATAAATATTCTGGTCTCAGATAACAACACCCAAATGGCAATACCTATGCAAATATTCAACTGAAATTCCATCACCTCCACTAGCTTTGTTCGTAGCGATGCTTTCTAAGGCCCACTTGATTCCACATTCCAGGATGTCCAGCTCTAGGTGAGTGATCACACCATCGTGATTATCTGGGTCATGAAGATCTTTTTTGTACAGTTCTTCCGTGTATTCTTGCCACCTCTTCTTAATATCTTCTGCTTCTGTTAGGTCCAGACCATTTCTGTCCTTTATCGAGCCCATCTTTGCATGAAATGTTCCCTTGGTATCTCTAACTTTCTTGAAGAGATCTCTAGTCTTTCCCCTTCTGTTCTTTTCCTCTATTTCTTTGCATTGATCGCTGAGGAGGCTTTCTTATCTCTCCTCATTATTCTTTGGAACTCTGCATTGAGATGCTTATATCTTTCCTTTTCTCCTTTGCTTTTCACTTCTCTTCTTTTCACAGCTATTTGTAAGGCCTCCTCAGACAGCCATTTTGTTTTTTTGCATTTCTTTTCAATGGGGATGGTCTTGATCCCTGTCTCCTGTACAATGTCATGAACCTCATTCCATAGTTCATCAGGCACTCTATCAGATCTAGTCCCTTAAATCTCTTGCTCACTTCTGCTGTATAATCATAAGGGATTTGATTTAGGTCATACCTGAATGGTCTAGTGGTGTTGCCCACTTTCTTCAATTTAAGTCTGAATTTGGCAATCAGGAGTTCATGATCTGAGCCACAGTCAGCTCCTTGATTATCTGGGTCATGAAGATCTTTTTTGTACAGTTCTTCCGTGTATTCTTGCCACCTCTTCTTAATATCTTCTGCTTCTGTTAGGTCCAGACCATTTCTGTCCTTTATCGAGCCCATCTTTGCATGAAATGTTCCCTTGGTATCTCTAACTTTCTTGAAGAGATCTCTAGTCTTTCCCCTTCTGTTCTTTTCCTCTATTTCTTTGCATTGATCGCTGAGGAGGCTTTCTTATCTCTCCTCATTATTCTTTGGAACTCTGCATTGAGATGCTTATATCTTTCCTTTTCTCCTTTGCTTTTCACTTCTCTTCTTTTCACAGCTATTTGTAAGGCCTCCTCAGACAGCCATTTTGTTTTTTTGCATTTCTTTTCAATGGGGATGGTCTTGATCCCTGTCTCCTGTACAATGTCATGAACCTCATTCCATAGTTCATCAGGCACTCTATCAGATCTAGTCCCTTAAATCTCTTGCTCACTTCTGCTGTATAATCATAAGGGATTTGATTTAGGTCATACCTGAATGGTCTAGTCGTTTTCCCTGCTTTCTTCAATTTAAGTCTGAATTTGGCATAAGGAGTTCATGATCTGAGCCACAGTCAGCTCCCGGTCTTATTTCAAATCCTGAATTATAATGCTGTGAAAGTGCCAGCAAATTTGGAAAACTCAGCAGTGGCCACAGGACTGGAAAAGGTCAGTTTTCATCCCAATCCCAAAGAAAGGCAATGCCAAAGAATGCTCAAACTACCACACAATTGCACTCATCTCACCACTAGTAAAGTAATGCTCAAAATTCTCCAAGCCAGGCTTCAGCAGTATGTGAACCATGAACTTCCAGATGTTCAAGCTGGTTTTAGAAAAGGCAGAGGAACCAGAGATCAAACTGCCAACATCCTCTGGATCATGGAAAAAGCAATAGAGTTCCAGAAAAACATCTATTTCTGCTTTATTGACTATGCCAAAGCCTTTGACTGTGTGAATCACAATAAACTGTGGAAAATTCTGAAAGAGATGGGCATACCAGACCACCTGACCTGCCCCTTGAGAAACCTATATGCAGGTCAGGAAGCAACAGTTAGAACTGGACATCGAACAACAGACTGATTCAACATAGGAAAAGGAGTACGTCAAGGCTGTATATTGTCACCCTGCTTATTTAACTGATATGCACAGTACATCATGAGAAACGGTGGGCTGGAAGAAGCACAAGTTGGAATCAAGATTGCCAAGAGAAATATCAATAACCTCAGATTTGCAGATGACACCACCCTTATGGCAGAAAGTGAAGAGGAACTGAAAAGCCACTTGATGAAAGTGAAAGAGGAGAGTAAAAACGTTGGCTTAAAGCTCAACATTCAGAAAACGAAGATCATGGCATCCAGTCCCATCACTTCATGGGAAATAGATGGAGAAACAGTGGAAACAGTATCAGACTTTATTTTCGGGGGCTCCAAAATCACTGCAGATGGTGATTTCAGCCATGAAATTAAAAGACGCTTACTCCTTGGAAGGAAAGTTATGACCAACCTAGACAGCATATTAAAAAGCAGAGATATTACTTTGCCAACAATGGTCTGTCTAGTCTAGGCTATGGTTTTTCCAGTGGTCATGTATGGATGTGAGAATTGGACTGTGAAGAAAGCTGAGGGCCAAAGAATTGATGCTTTTGAACTGTGGTGTTGGAGAAGACTCTTGAGAGTCTTGAGAGGAACTCTTGAGAGTTCCTTGGACTGCAAGGAAATCCAACCAGTCCATTCTGAAGGAGATCAGTCCTGGGTGTTCATTGGAAGGACTGATGCTATAGTTGAAACTCCAGTACTTTGGCCACCTCATATGAAGAGTTGACTCATTGGAAAAGACCCTGATGCTGGGAGGGATTGGGGGCAGGAGGAGAAAGGGATGACAGGGATGAGATGGCTGGATGGCATCACCAACTCGATGGACAGAGTTCAGGTAAACTCTGGAGTTGGTGATGGACAGGGAGGCCTGGCATGCTGCGATTCATGGGGTTGCAAAGAGTCAGACACGACTGAGCGACTGATCTGAACTGAAGTGATGCAGATGTTGGTCCTCAAAAGAGAAGCAATTCATCTCTTGACTTGTGAATCACTGGGGTACAGGGCCCTGGTTGAGCCAAAAGAGAAGTCAAGCATTATTCTAGGAAAAGAGAAAACGCAACGAGAGAGAGCATGACAGATATCGGCCTCAGTAGATACATGATGCTCCTGGAAAGACTAGAGCAAATGGGATCAGATGCAAGAACCAAATATATAATGAAAGAAAATGTAAGGAACAAAAAAAGAAAAGAAAACATAAGGATAAAACACTAGGAGGATTTCAATAGATGTCAGGGTCAAGACAAGAAGGTCTATTGTCTCTCCACTTATCATGGTTGTCAAATAAATTCTATCCAATGACAAGATATTAATAAAGAGGAAGGGAGGGAGGGGAGATGTCACAAAATGAACGATGTTTGCAAATGATAAGACTGTGTAATTAGAAAAACCAAGAGAACCAAACAAAAACTACTACAACCAAGAGAGTGAACGTACTTATTTACAAAGTAAAAACTGTTTTCCTCCTGTTTCTCAGATACAACCCCTTAGAAAATATAATGGAAAAGTGTTAAAGTAAATATGATTGTGCTAAGTCGCTTCAGTCATGTCCAACTCTGTGCCACCCTATGGACTGAGCCTGCCAGGCTCTTCTTTCCATGGGGTTCTCCAGGCAAGAATACTGGAGTGGGTTGCCTTGTCCTCCTCTAGGGGATCTTCTCCACCCAGGGACTGAACCCACATCTCTAACGGCTCTTGAATTGGCAGGCGTATTTTTTACTACCAGCGCCATGCATAATAAAAACAAAAATAAGGAAAGAGCAAAAGCAAGTTCAAGGGACTCCTTTCCTACGGTTCATGTTATGGGAGCTAATTACCCCCCACACTTTTGCTGTCGCTGCATATGTGCTAGTTCTGAGCCCCCAGTTAATTGCACTCTCCTGGACCATAGGACCTGTCCCTCTTCTACTTCTCATCTGAAATCCACCAAGTTAAGCACAATATGGGATCTTGGTTCCCTGACATTGGATCGGGCCCTCACACCCTGCAGTGAAAGCACAGAGTCTTGACCACTGGAGGACCAGGGAAGTCCATGCCACGCGTGCTTTATAAGACAGCATTCCATGCAGATCACTGAAGGTTGGGTAGTTTTGCTCGCCACTTGAAACTTGAGTGCATACATTGTTCCTCTTATGCCAAATTGATGAACTTTAGCCACCATGTGCTGCACTGAAGTCTTTTTTAAAAATAATTTTTAAAATATTCATTTATTTATTTATAGCTTGTCCTTCACGCATGCAGCCTAGCCCAAAGGACACCATTCACTTTCACAGCCTTACCACTGAATCTCTGGCTCAGACTTGTCTTCCAGCTCAGAATCTACATGCTGAACTGCCATTCCACCTCTTGACCTGGGTGTTTTCTAACATCTCAAACCTTAAGTAGAACTCTTGGTCTCCCACCTGGAAATCCACACTGCCTGCTTTTCCCCATTATTCAAGCAACACCCCATTATTCAAGCAACAACCACTGGCTCTAGCCAGTTGCCCCACATCAGGTTGGGGAGGGGACAAACTCATAGAAAAAGAGACCAGACTGACTTGTGTTTATCAGAGGTAGAGGTTCAGGGGAGGCAGAATTTGGATAAAGGTGGCTCAAAGTTACAAATTTCCTGTTATAAGTACTACAGTGTAAGGTATAACATGATGACCAGAGCGAACACTGCTGTAAATTTGCTGAGAGTAAACCCTAATAGCTCATCACATGGAGAAAAGTTTTTCCTTTCTTCTTTTTTCTTTCTTTTCATTTTAATTGCGACTATATGAGAAGATGAATGTTAGCTGAACCTATTGTGGAAATTATTTCACAATGTATGTAAATTGAACCGTCATGCTGTGTGCCTTCAACTTACATAGTGATGTACTGTATGTCAATTATTTCTCAATAAAACTGAGGTGGGGGATCCACGTGAATCCAGGGTGATATATGAAGAATCATTTAACTTAACCTAAAGATTGTCATTCTCAGTGACGTAAGTCAGACGGAGAAAGACAAGTATCATATGATATTGCTTCTGTGTGGAATTCTAAAATATGACACAAGTGAATTTATCTACAAAACAGAAATAGAGTTACCGATGTAGAAAACAAACGTATGGCTACCAGGGGATGATGGGGGAGAGATACACTGGAAGATTAGGGTTGACATATGCATCAGTTCAGTTCAGTCGCTCAGTCATGTCTGACTCTTTGCAACCCCATGGACTGCAGCACACCAGGCCTCCCTGTTCATCAGCAACTCCCGGAGCTTACTCAAACTCATGTCCATGGAGTTAGTGATGCCATCCAACCATCTCATCCTCTGTCGTCCCCTCTCCTGCCTTCAGTCTTTCCCAGCATCAGGATCTTTTCCAATGAGCCAGCTCTTCGCATCAGGTGGCCAAAGTATTAGAGTTTCAGCTTCAGCATCAGTCTTTCCAATGAATATTCAGGACTGATTTCCTTGAGAATGGACTGGTTGGATCTCCTCGCAGTCCAAAGGA
The DNA here is from genome assembly GCA_006408695.1 of Aepyceros melampus. Taxonomy (NCBI): domain Eukaryota; kingdom Metazoa; phylum Chordata; class Mammalia; order Artiodactyla; family Bovidae; genus Aepyceros; species Aepyceros melampus. The sequence continues at coordinate 170,663 of SJXQ01010391.1, forward strand.
CTCTCAAGAGTCTTCTCCAACATCACAATTCAAAAGCATCAATTCTTTGGCACCCAGCTTTCTTTATAGTCCGACTCTCATATCCATACATGACCACTGGAAAAACCATAGCCTTGACTATCTGTGTGCATATATATGCATATATATTTATGCATACTACTATATATAAAATGGGGTTTCCCAGGTGGTGCAGTGGTAAAGAATCCACCTGCCCATGCAGGAGATGCAAGAGGTTCAGTCCCTGGGTCAGGAAGAGCCCCTGGAGGAGGAAATGGCAACCCACTCCAGAATTCTGGCCTAGGAAACCCCATGGACAGAGGAGCCTGGCAGGCTACCATTCATGAGGTCGCAGAGAGTCAGGTACTACTGAGGGACTGAGCACACACACATTATATAAAATAGATAAATAATAAAAACCTGCTGTATAGCACAGGAACTCTATACAGTACTCTGCAGTGGCCTATATGGGAAAATAATCTAAAAAAGAGTGGATATATGTATGTGTATAGCTGATCTACTCTGCTGTACACTGGAAACTAAAACTATATTGTAAATCAACTATACTCCAATAACATTTTTTTAAAAAAAATATGGATAAAGTCTCTTCTAAATCACTAGTCTTTTACCTCACAGTTGACTGAGCCTAGATTCCCTGCTTCAGTTAGAACAGAGTCACTTGAGGAGTAAAAATGCTTACGGAAATTCAAATAAACAGGGGTATAATAACATTGCATTGTGGCTACCATTTGCATCTCCCTGATGACTACTGAAATTGATCATATTTTCATAGAAGACTTTTGATTTTGACAGTGTCATGATATAGATAACCTGAAAATGCTTCTGTTCAAAAACCTTTTGCAAAATGGATAAAATGTAGCAACTTTCTGCTAAGACAGTAGATCTTAAACATTCTCATCAAAAAAGTGTATAATGGTGATGGATAGTAACTAAACTTTATTGTGGTGACCATTTTGCAGCATATACATAAATCAAATCATTAACTTGTACACCTAAAACTAATACAGTGTTACTCATCAATTACACCTCAATAGAAATATATAGAAGTTTTCACTTAAGTATACAGCTGAGCTTTCAAGAAAGTAAGAAAAATCCTCAAAAAGGAAAAATGTAAGAGGAATGAAGAACAGTCAGTTGTAAATTTAAGTTGATGCTTGAATTACCTGGGGGTAAGGAATCTATCTTACTAACCCAGGGGCTGGAATTTTTTTCTCTTTTTAATTGATTAAGGATTGCATTTTTCTTTTTTTTTAGTAAACTTTTTTGAAGTGTAACCTGCATAGCAGAAATTTGCACAATCATAATTGTACAGTTTGATGTATTTTAACAAGTGAACACCGCCATGTAAACTAGTACCCACACCAAGTGAAGTGAAGTCTCTCAGTCGTGTCCGACTCTTTGTGACCCCATGGACTGTAGCCTACCAGGCCCCATCCAGGGATTTTCCAGGCAGAATACTGGAGTGGTTGCCACCCTTTTTTAACTGGCACTCCAGAAACCTCCCTTGTATCCCATCCAATCACAGTCCATCTCTTCAAGGGAAGCCTCTATCCTAACTTCCAACAGCATCAAATTAGTTGTGACTGTTTGGACTTTGTCTAATGAAAATGCGTTATCTATGTACTAATGTGTATGACTGAAAAAGGAAAATGTTAGTCTCTCAGTTGTGTCTGACTCTTTGGACCCCATGGACTGTAGCCTGCCAGGCTCCTCTGTCCATGGATTTCTCCAGGCAAGAATACTGGAGTGGGTTGCCATTTCCTTCTCCAGGGGATCTTCCCGCCTCAGGAATTGAACACAGGTCTCGCGCATTGCAGTGATATTCTTTACCATCTGAGTCACCAGTGAAGCCCCTGCATATACATATACTTAATACATACTTAAATACATACTCATTTAAGTCTGACTTTTTGTTTAACATCTTATCTTTGTAAGATGTATCTACAATCTTGCAGTAAGTTGTAATTCATCCATACTCATTGCTATGTAGTAGTCCAGTGTATGAATATATGACCATTTGATTATTTTTCCTACTTCAGATGCCACTGGATTGCTTTCACTTTTGAGATAAAATAAATAGTGCTACTGTTAACATTCTGTACAGACCTTATTATCAGCACGTGTACACACTTCTTTTCTGTATATACCTAAGAGGTATCACGTATGTTCCCACGTTCCTACTAAGGGGCCTCTTAGTAGGAACCTGAAAGCAACATGTTGAAACATATAGGATACTGACAAACAGTTTAGCAGACACTGTCAAATACTTTTCCAAAGCAGTTATGCCAGTTTATATTCTATGAATATAAACCAGCTGTCTATGAAAACTCTACCAACGCTGTGTTGTTGATATTTTTGCTTTTTTTTGGCCATACTGCATGGCTTGTGGGATCTTAGTTCCCTGACCAGGGAGTGAACCTGGACCACAGCAGTGAAAGTGTCCAGTCCTAACCACTGGATACCAGGGAATTTCCTTGACTTTTTCATTTTAGCCATTCTGATGGGAGTACAGTAGTATTTCATTATGGTCATAGTTTGCATTTTCCTGATCACTACTGAAGTTGAGCATTTCTTCATATATTTCCTAGAAATCTGGATATCCTTTTTTTGCAAAGACCCTGTACAAGTATGTTGCCCATTTATCTACTGAGATGTCTGCTTTTTTCTTTTCATTTTACTATTTCATATTTTGATCACAATCCATCTGGAATTTATTTTTCTGTATGGCATGAGTCAAGGGTCAAGCATCATTTTGTTCTACAAGGATATCCAATCGCCAGAGCACCATTTTATTTTCCACTGCAATGCCATGTTTTTCATCATTCAGGTATTATATGTACGTAGGTCTGTTTCTGGACTCTCTTCTGTTGGTCTATGAAACCTATCTTTGTACCAGTATCATACTGCTTTAAATGTTCTAGTTTTATAACAGTTCTTCTTAGCTTATAGTATAAGTCCTCTAGTTTTGTTCTGCTTCAGTGTAAGGGACTTAAGCTTTTAACTGACATATAAGGATAAGAAAGTAGAGAAGTTGATACCGAGACTTAGGAATAGACAAAACCCTAAAAACTTTCATCCAGAACAAGACAAATTTTTCCCTCCTTTCAATTTCAGGGTCTGAATTTATTCTTCCTGCATAGTTTAAGAACCCAAGCTGAAAAATCAACATAAAAGGTAATCTTTCAAAGCAAAACGCAAAATGTTCTGAAGGGGGATCTGACAGGAGATAAAGACTGGCTTAGGATGAGTTCTTAAAAAATTGTAAAACAACAGAAGAAAAAAAAACTCGTGAAACATCAGTAGACCCAATAAATAGCAGAATTAGCTCTTGTTCCCCAAGAACCTCAGATAACAAAATTGTCATCTAGAGATTATTTTAAAGCATGTTTCCCAAGAACCTCAGATAACAAAATTGTCATGTTTAAGATAATTAAATACAGAACAGAAAACAGAAAAAGCAATATTTTTTCAAAAGACTAAATGACTTGAAAAAGAATCACATAGAATTTCAAAGAATGAAATATATACTCCTTAAAATTGACCATATTCACGGATTTCATGAAGGTGGAAAGTCTTAGTTAAATAAATGATGGGTTTTAATCATAGAAGCATAAACATGACCCCGATTGTTGTCCTTTCCAACTGCAGGCATCAAGCAACCTTTCATCTTTGGTTGTGACATGATTAATGCCAGAAGACACGGAATAAGCAGGAAATGATCAGAATGGACTGGGCATCCCTACCAATTCATCTTCACAGTATTTGTCTTAAATGTCAAAAGTGGCATTTGTAGTGATACACCACCAAGAGGCTAATGCTCAGAAATGACCCAGCAAAATAGAAATTCAGAGGAAGCTTTCCTGGTGACTAAGTAGTTAGTGTTGGAAGAGGGGTTTTAAGGTCACATGAGCAAAATAAGTGCCATCTGGCTGATTCAGGCTTGGGTTGTGTTGCCGGCAGCTGGCATAATTCTCCATATTTAATTTCCCCAAGCTGGATAGTAGAACCAGGCTTTGGAGTCAAATCTGGATTTAAATTGTGTGTTTTTGTCACAGAATTGGGTGTCTAATCCCTGTATTTGGCCCAGAGTTGGGCATCCAATCCCTGAGGTCTCTCTTCCCCGCCCAATTTTAGGACCCTTAACAAAGCCTGAGTACTGTGGACATAATGACAGTGCTCTGCCTACCTGAGTCCTAAGGCCCCTCACAAGACAGCAGTGATGGCTGTATACAAACACTCAAGTCAGCCATGATACCCAGCGTTTTGTATATGGGGTTGGCCAGAAAGTTCGTTAGGGTACTTGAACGAACTTTTTGGCCAACCCTATACATCCCTGTTGGGTTACCTGATAGCTCAGCAGTGAAGAATTCCCCTGCCAATAGAAATACAGGTTCGATTCCTGGGTCTGGAAGACCCCCTGGAGGAGAAAATGGCAACCCACTCCTTGCCTGGGAAACCCCATGGACAGAGAAACCCGGTGGGCTACAGTCCATGGGGTCGCAAGAGTCAGACACATCTGAGCATGCACGCATACATACATCCCTTCATTTCAGTCCTCACAACAACCCTGGAATAGAAATAGAGAGACAAATAGAGATATAGCTAATTTCCCCCATTTTGTTTGCCCAAGATCATATGCTAAGTTGTGCCCCAAAGGAGATTTGAACCCATGTCTATTCTAGGTTCTTTGCTTAATACTCAGTTGCCAGACTCATGGCTCATTTCAATACATTACATCCAACTTCCTTCTGAACAACAACAGCAGCAGCAACAGCAGCAAGCCCTGGCAAAGAAACAAAAGGCTGGGCTGATCACTCCTGGGCAGCTCTGTGGTCTTCCCGGCAGCCATGTTCCTGCTGCTCGGCTCGCCGTTCCCCCTGAGCTGTGCATAAACCCCTTCTTATGTAAACCCCTCATCCAGGGCAGGCTTTATTGAGGCCGCCTTCAAAGCCAAGGCGGCCATCTGAGAGGATGGAAGAAACCAGTAAAAGATGGGCTTCTGGGGCGCCATCCCAGGTAGAGTTGTGTTTTCATGCACCAGCACATTTGTGGAGCAAATTTGGTGCACTCATAACGGCAGTTAATGAGCACAAGTGAAGTTCAGTTCTTTGTGTAAACAAGGGAGAGAGCATGTGTCTGAATGTAATTCCGACTGCATCAAGGTCATTTTAGAGCTGGTAGAGCTCTATTTGTCTTAGGAAATCTCGAAAACTTTTATAGGGAATTCGGAAAATATTTTCTGCCAGCAGGAAAGATAAAATCCGTGCACACAAAGTACAGGCATGGGCCCAGAGACTGAACAGACAGACTGCTGTAAAACCCCCGTTTAATAAGGCATTAAAATGCCATCGACCTGGACACATTTAAAAAAAGAGAGCGAGCGAGCTATGAAAACAAATACCATTCAAATAATTAGGATCTTATGCCTGAGGCCAGCCTTGATGCCAAGCAGGGACTTCCCTGCAGGAATCGGAGCTGAGCCTGACCCCCAAAAGGAGGAACTGGCGAAGACAAAGGCCAGTTCTCGCCAGGGGGTCTTTCCCAGTCCCGCTGCCACCGCCTGGCCCTCGATGCTGAAGGCAGAGCATTTCAAACAGTTTCCCTCGCCGACATCTTGGGGGACTTTGCAGTCCAGTAACTCGGTGGGGACTCTGGGCCCTGGAGGACTGCTGACGAGTCTTCTGGAAGGGCGTGCTCCCTAAGGTGGCCACGAAGCTGTCTCCAGCTCCATAGAGGACAAGGAGGCATTTGAAGGCCCACTCTATTGGGTAAATATGCTCCCCTTGGGGTGGGGGTTGGCGAGAGCACATTTGTTTGTGAACATAGCTGTAAGGGGAAAAAAGATGTCTTTTCAGCGGCTCCTGCAAATACGGAAGCTGCTGCAGAGCTATTTCCTGCCGCCCAAGCTTCTGAATAGTTGAAGGCCAGGTGCACAGCCGCGCGCTTCATTACCCGCGTCCCCCAAGGTAGTTCCCAAGGGCTCAGCCTCAGAAAATTTGAAAAATAAAGGACTTGTCTTCTTATTTCTGGAATGATTGTTTGTTGGGAGGGTGAGGGGGCAGAGCACTAAAATTGTGTGCAGAACGGCCTGTTATGAAAAGATACTTAGCAGGTCTGATGGAAGGAGCTTTCCTAAAATGGAATTTTAAATCAGATATGTCTCTGATACAGTTGAGAGGACCTTGTATTTTTTCCCCTTTTCATTCTCTTTTTTAAAAAGCTTCTCATGAGTTTGTGTCACTCATCAAGAACTTTCTTTAAAGAAGCCTGTACAGAAATTTGTGACTTATCTGCATGTTTCCCATATGTTATTTCTTATTCTTCTTGTACATTCCGTTTCTTCCAGTAGATTGTAATCACCAGCAACATTTGAAAATGAGAGAGTGACGAAGGGAGAGAAAAAGAAAAGGAAAAGAATGAAAGAAACCTAATTAAAGTCTATGCATTTGCTGGGGTTCATTTGAATGGACCAGTTGGTTTCATTTTGCAATACAAAAGAAAAATTCAGGCCTAAGGGCCTAAGATTTTCATTAAATTCAGCTTTGGTAGTTCTAATAATACAGCGGTTTATTAAAAGTGTGAAAAATGTCATTGCAGAGGCCTTCCCTGAGCTGCAGCCTCACCTCCCGGGTATGAGTCATGCTTCCTCCATGGCCGCCTAAGCTGTAAAGTTGTGGGCAGGATATTTAAGGTCCAGGGAACAGGCTTCTTGAATCTCTCTTGCCATTTGGCTGGGATCACACCCCAATTAGCAATCTTGCCATCCAGAGCAGTAGCTGGACAGCAAAAGTGAAAGAGGGGCAGGGTGCTTGAGGCTGTTGTAAACGATTAGTCCAAAAAGAGTAACGTAAAGCTTAGAACTCAGTCCCCGGCAGGAGTCGGCTGGAGGAAATGAAAGGATCAACAAGGAGAGAGGAGCACTGTGGCTGATTGTTCCTGACCACAGCCGCAGGCTTTTCTGCCTGTGCCGGAAATTGATCTCGTCAAAAGCTGAGGATGCAGGCAAGGCAAGGATAATGATAAGGCAGGTGATGATGCTAAATCATCCACCCTGCAGGGCTGATGAGATTGCTCAATGCCTCGCCAGCCAGTCCCCTTCCTTAACCTATATATTTAAAAAAAAGCAGTGGTGGATTTTTTTTTTCGTATGAAAATGCAAAAATGAGCATGACTGGTACTCACTGGACCAACAGGAAGCTTCATAATTGCAATCCTTTTCATTTCTTACGAAGTATTTTTACGCAGAACATCTCATTTGGCCCATGAACCGAACCTAGGAGGTTAGCAGCACAGATATGACCCATCTCTCTTTGTAAATGAGGACCTTGAAGCCAAGAGAGGCTGAGGAATTTTTCCAAGGCCTCCAACAAGATAGTGGCAGAACCGGGCCTTTCTTTTAAGAATAGGTTAATTCCTAGTGTCACTGAGTTTGGTGATGGGTTCTGAAGGAAGAACCCAGCAGAAAACCCAGCCCATTCCTTCCTGGAGGCACTGGTAAAGATAGCTGGCTTTTCCTTTGCAGGGCCACCCCTTCCTAACTGTCCTGGAGTGTTGTCTTGAATCCTGGGTAGCCCCAAACCCCTGAGAGTGTGAGGTGCTCTGAGGGCTGGGAAGACAGCAGGATTCTTCCCAGCATCACTTTCCCACTCCCCCGGCACTGTGTACCTAACTGCGCCTAGATCTTGGCTTTGGCATCTGTTAAAGGAGGCTTAACTGTGAGACAGGAGAAGCAATAAAGTCCTGAAAGGCAATAAAAGGAATTTCCTAGGGGAAAAAAAAAACAAAAACCTCACATCTTTTAAGCATCAAAAATGAAATCTGTGTAGACTGGCATTCCATGTCAGGGAAGGGGAGCACAGTTTTTCTAAAAAACTTTATTGGAGTACAGTTGTGTTGTGCTAGTAAAGTTGGGCTAGTCTCTACCGTACAACAAAATGAATCGTACGTCTATGAATATGTACCTATGTCCGTATACATATGTCCCCTCTTTTGTGTATCTCCATCCCACTTAGGTCACCTCGAGTATTGAGTAGTGTTCCCTGTGCTATACAGCAGGTTCTCATTAGTTATCTCTTTTATACATAGTATCGACAGTATATAATATGATATTGGAATACATTCTTAAATAAATGTGGTTATGGTATTTTTTTAAAGTAAAAAAAAAAGTGTATATATCTCAGTCCCAATCTCCCAATTCATCCCACTCTCCCTTTCCCCCTTGGTTTGTTCTTTAAGTCTGTGTCTCTATTTTTGCTTTGTAAATAAGATCATCTAAACCAGTTTTTTCAGATGCCACATGTATGTGTTGATATGCACACTTTTATCGTTATTATCTTATTTAATCTTTTCTATAATCTTGGAAGTTAGGAGTACTTCATTGGTCCTAATCAACAGGTGGGGAGATGAGGCAAACATCTAATAAGTGGTGGTTATCCGGGCTCCTTCTCTCCACTGCCTCCCTGTACCTCTCATTCCAAAGCTCTGATAAACCATTCCTGGAAGATCACGCAAATCAGAGCTTAATGGCGACTCCTCTATCACCCTATAGTCACCATAATTTTTAATCTTACCTTAAGGCAAAAAGCTTTAAACACATGCTCCCAATATATTCTTTATTATTTAAAAGCATTGGAGAAGACTCTTGAGAGTCCCTTGGACTGCAAGGAGATCCAACCAGTCCATTCTAAAGGCGATCAGCCCTGGTTGTTCTTTGGAAGGAATGATGCTGAAGCTGAAACTCCAGTACTGTGGCCACCTCATGTGAAGAGTTGACTCATTGGAAAAGACTCTGATGCTGGGAGGGATTGGGGGCAGGAGGAGAAGGGGACGACAGAGGATGAGATGGCTGGATGGCATCACCGACTCGATGGACGTGAGTCTGAGTGAACTCCGGGAGTTGGTGATGGACTAGGAGGCCTGGCGTGCTGCGACTCATGGAGTCGCAAAGAGTCGGACACGACTGAGCGACTGAACTGAACTGATGTGTGTGTGTGTGTGTGTTTGTACGACTTAATGTAGACATTAGAAATTTGAAAAAGAATGAGATTAAAATAAATAGAAAAGGAAGTTCAGCTGATTCACATTGCTGTACAGTAGAAACCAATACAACTTTGCAAAGTAATTATCCTCCAATTAAAAATAAATTTAGAGACCTTTCTAGTGGTCCAGGGTTTATGCCTTCACCTTCCAATGCAGAGGGTGCAGGTTCAACCCCTGGTTGTGGAATTAAGATCCCACATGACTCATGGCCAAAAAATCCAAACAGACAACAGAAGCAATATCATAATAAATTCAATAGAGACTTCAAAAAATGATCCTAATCAAAGAAAATCTTAAAAATATATTTTAAGAAGACTTTAAACAGAAGCACTTATTTTTTAAAAATACAATAGTTGCATGGTTGTTTTAAAATATTTCAGCCTACCCTAAAACAAACCCTGCCCTCCATAAAAAAGAAAAGAAAAAAGTTGTAGTATTTCCTCCTGTTACCCTGCTTTGGAGAGTCCTACTACAGATTCAGACAGAGTGCTAAGTATAACTAGGAAATTCATGACTGTAGACATCATTGATGGAATCACAGACTTCCAGTGCTGCAAAGGATATAAGGAGCAGTTGGAAAAAGGAAAAGGAGGCTCAGAAAGAGAGTGAGTCACACAGCCAGCATGTGGCTAAACTGGCACCAGGACCAACTTCTCCTCACGCTAGGTCCCTAGCCCTTTTCACAGATCTACACTGATGTAGAAAGAAGCCAAAAGCTCCTTTTCTTGGGCCAGAAAATTACATTAGGGTCTTCGGTGTGACAGCCTGGAGCTTAATGCCTGAACCTTCAGGGCTGTGTTTGGAGTAAATGCAGTCCATCAGCTGCCCGGAAGAGGCAGCCCCTGACTTTCCAGGTGGGCTACAGAGCACGTGCACCAGGTCTCCAGCGCGTGGGGTCCACGGAGAAGGAAGACTGCTGTGCCATATTAGATGCTATTAAAAGCAGCTCACATAGTTTCCATCATTCTCAGTGGAGCCACGTCATTGGACACCCAGCCCTCGCTTCAGGCACCCTAACAAGGAATTCTTGGTGTAAAGGAAAAGCGACTCCAAAACAAAAAGTGACTCTCTTCCAGGTCATCCCAAGACCTCATGTTGTGACCAGGAGTTGGAAAGCAAGGAAATCACCCTGACTTTGCCATCCACACCATGTGGGGTTTGGGGCCATCACCCCAAACACTTTAAACAGTTGTTTTAAAGGTATCTGGATTATTTACTGACTGTTCGTTTGGACCACGCAGGCCCAGCCTCATGGAGAAGATGAAGCCTAATGCAATGACAGCCCCTTCCTTTATCAGCTGGGAGGCAACAGATAACCCAAGTTCATGGCCCGGTGTGGGTGGGTGGTTTGTGGTTGATGGAAACAATTGTAAATTTCAGTGCCACAAATTAGTCAGTAAATCATATTTAGAAAAGTCTCCCAATTCCTTAGACCCAAGCCTGAAGAAGTTTCAAATTAGACAGGAATCGAGACACAGACATAGAGAACAAATATATTGATACCACGGGGAAAGTGGAGGGGGGTGGGAAGAATTAAGAGATTGGGATTGACACGTATGCACTGTTGATATTGTGTGTAAAATAGATAAGGGCTTCCAGGAAGCTCAATGGTAAAGAATCTGCCTGCCAGTGCAGGTGATGCGGGTTTGATTCCTGGGTCGGGGAGATCCCCTGGAGAAGGAAATGACACCCCACTCCAGTTTTCCTGCCTGGGAAATCTCATGGACAGAGGAGCCTGGTAGGCTGTAGTCCATGGGGTTGCAAAGAGTTGGACATGAGTAAACAACAGCAGAAACAACAAATGAAATAGATAACAAATGAGAACATATCGTATAGCACAGGGAACTCGACTTAATGTCCTATGGTAGGTGCCCTGAATGGAAGGAAGTATACGGACATATATGCTGATTAGAAACTAGCACAACATTGTAAAGCAACTATAACAAAAGAGAAGTTTCCTATCAGGAGACAGCGAGGAGCCAAGGTAGCTCCACAGTTGATTGTGCAGGCAGGAGGGTGAGTACCCCTCCCCAGCTCAGGCCAGCACCTGCGTGGGACAGAGGTCGAAGTGTGAGGGCACAGGGGAGTAAGGAGCACCGTCGCTGCCCAGGCACGCGCCTTCTCCCAGAGGCTTGTGTAGGAGGCCACGTCTGTTCGCCTTGGTTTGGTTTTTCTCTTCTTTAGCGAGAAACAAGGCCAGTCCCTTCTTGGCAGAGGCAGAGTGGTCTCACAGAAGAGTTTGGGGGGGAGGATAGTTTGGAATTCCCCAAAGGAGAAAGAGATGCAAAGACAACCGAGAGTGGAGGCTGGGATCTAGTACTCCGGGCGCTTATTTGCCCCGCGGAAGTAACTGGATAAGACCACAGAGAGCTGCCAGCCAGAGCATCGCTGTGGATGTTGGCCTGTCAAGGCAGGGGGTTCTCAGATAGCTTGTGACCCTGGGGGCCAGGCTGTGACCCTGAACCTGAGCTGCAGGAGTGCCCAGCTTTCCCATTTCACCCACGACAGTGGCCAGGAGCAGAGGACTCAAGCCACTCCAAGCTGCAAGCCGAGTCCCCAGTGAAGGCAACATTGCTATCCCTGAGCGGCCTCCTGTCTCCTGCTTGGGCAGTTCCCTGCTCCACGTGTCTGAATAGCCTTCACCCTGAGGTGGATACTTTACAACAGCCCGAAGCTCTGCAGCCTCACACAGCTGGCAGCCCAGACCTAAGGCTTGGCCCCTGGGCAGACAAGCCAGGCCTAATGGAAGAGAGAAAAATTGCACTGATGTAGGCACTCTTTACAAAGTAGAATCTACATAATTCCACCAGTGTTTGGGGTGGGCAGGTGGTTAAGTCAGCTGAAGGAGTGCCATTTACCCAAAAGTAGAAGGGGAGGGGAGGTCTGGAGGGTGGGGAAGGGTTCAAGAGTGAACTGGCGGAGTCGGAGATCCTGACATTTCTTTTTTAAGTAGAACCATCCAGGAGACAGACTCAAGAGAGGGAAGTGAGGTTAGCTTTGAGATGCATCAGTGTTTGTTGATGGAGGAAGCCCATGGAAATAATCAGCATCATTGAGGGAGAGCAGTTAGTGAGAAGAGTGAAAAGTGAGAGTGAAAGTTGTACAGTCGGTTCTGACTCTTTGCAGCCCCATGGACTATAGCCCGCCAGACTCCTCTGTCCTCGGAATTCTCCAGGCCAGAATACTGGAGTGGGTAGCTATTCCCTTTTTCAGGGGATTTTCCCAACCCAGAGGTTGAACCCAGGTCTCTCACATGGCAGACACATTCTTTGAGCCACAAGGAAAGCCCAAGAATACTGGAATGGGTAGCCTATCCCTTCTCCAACAGATCTTCCTGACCCAGAAATCAAACCGGGGTCTCCTGCATTGCAGGTAGATTCTTTACCACCTACCAGCTGGTATATAAATCTGATAAGGACGTACTGTGTAGCACAGGTTAATATATTCGATATCTTATAAAAATCTGTAATGGAAAAGAATCTGAACATTATATATGAAAGTGAAAGTCACTCAGTCGTGTCCAACTCTTTGTGACTCCATGAACTATACAGTCCATGGAACTCTCCAGGCCAGAATACTGGAGTGGGTAGCCATTCCCTTCTCCAGGGGATCTTCCCAACCCCAGGAACGAACCCAGGTCCCTGCATTGCAGGCAGATTCTTTATCAGCTGAGATGACTGAAGTGCCTGAGCGTGCACGCACACACACACACACACACACGCACATATATATACATATGGGGTTCCCTGGTGGCTCAGTGGTAACAAACCTACCTACCAATGCAGGAGAGCCGGGTTTGATTCCTGTGTCGGACTATCCCCTGGAGAAAGGAATGGCAACCTACTCTAATACTCTTGCCTGGGAAATCCCATGGACAGAGGAGCCTGGCAGGCTACAGTCCATGGGGTCACAAAAGAGTCAGACAAGACTTAGCGACTGAGCACCTGAGTATATCTATGTGTGTGTGTACATGTGTGTATACACATGCATAGATACAACTGAATCACTTTGCTATATACCTGAAGTGGAGAGGTTGTAAATGAACTGTACTTCAATAAAAAAAATGAACGTGTGAGTGAATAAATGAGAAGGCTAATGCTCCAGACCTTGCACAAGAGCAGCGTCAAAGGCCTGGACGGAGGAAGGGGTGTCTAGGAGGGAGATCCCAGGGTCAGGAGGAAAGCGAGCGACGGGAGGGCCTGCAAGTCAGTCTCAGGCCTCTTGACTTCCGTCCACAGCGTTTGGGCACAGTTTCTTTCACTCTTCCCTCTTCTATTTCAGGCACTTGGATAACCCTAACATTTTTCTTTTTTCTCTAAGTCTTTTCATTTTGAAAGTAGTACATGCTCATTGTAACAAGTCAAACAAAACAGAGATGTATGAAGAAACTATCAGAAAACAGTCCTTCCTAAATTGTTCCTGGGCTCCATCAAACACACACACATATACACACAAATACATATCACAGGCTCACACATCACTCACAAGCACATAGACTCGCATACCACACACATAAGTGGCACACACATATGTGCACACATACACAGAGGTTTTGTTTTATATTTCACACAAACGGGAAGCCATACATATTACTCAAAATTTTTTTCACATAATATATCATGGAAAAGTGAATGTGAAGTCGTTCAGTCGTGTCCAAGTCTTGCAACCCCATGGCCTGTAACCTACCAGGCTTCTCGGTCCATGAGATTTTCCAGGCAAGAATACTGGAGTGGGTTCCATTTCCTTCTCCAGAAGATCTTCTCGACCCAGGGATTGAACCCGGGTCTCCCTCTTTGTAGGCAGACGCATTACCGTCTGAGCCACCAGGGAAGTCCATATATCATGGAGGTATATATTTATATATTTCTTGATTTTGTTGATGGCTATTTAATGATCTATAGTTTGACTCTGCCGATATTTTTTCATTTTCTAGTATTATTGAGATCATATTCTACATTCTGTTCTATAGTGTTCAATCATGTCTGACTCTTTGTGACCCCATGGACTGTAATCCACCAGGCTCCTCTGTCCATGGGATTATCCCAGCAAGAATCCTGGAGTGGGCTGCCATTTCCTCCTCCAGGGAATCTTCTCAACCCAGGGATCGACCTGGCATCTCTTGTGTCTCCTGCGTTGGCAGGCAGATTCTTTACCACTGCACCACCTGGGAAGTCCATATACTATATTACAATCCTCTTTTTTCACTTCGTGTTTAAATCATTTCCCCATGTCATTAAACACACTTTGTAAACATAGGGTCAATGACTACATCATATTCCAGAATCTGAGTATATCATAATTTACTTAACCATAATTTACTCTCTGCCGATTCGAAGCTATTAAAAATAATAACCACAATGAACATTATAGAACATTAAGCTATGTCCACATTTCTGGTTATTTTCTTTAGGATATGAACACTTTTAGAGTCTTTGTGCGCACTACCAAATTGCTTTTTCCAGAAAGACTATAGCAATCTGTTCTCCTGCCAGCAAGGGCTAAAAGAGGCTACCCACATCTTTTCTTAAATGTTGATTTACTTGTTAGAAAAAAGCAGTTATTATCACTTTAAATTGCATTTTCCATTATTAGGGAGATTCTTCTTGTTCAAGTTCATTAATCATTTGTCCTTCTTCACTTAAGAGCGATCTGATGGGTGGAGATGGTAGGAGGGAGATTTAAGAGGAGTGGATATATATGCGTACGTGGCTGATTCACTTTGTTGTACAGCAGAAACGAACACAACTAACATTATAAGGCAATTATACACCAATAAAATTATTTTTCAATTAAAAAAAAAGAAGAATGATCTGATCATGGGCACCCACGGCTCTCATCTTCCGAGCCAGTCCTTTCTCCCTCCTCTCCAGCCCTGCCCCAGCCCTGAGCCCTCCTGGCCTGGCTGTTCATTCCTCTCCCTGGGCTCTAAGATTAACCTCCCCATCCAGCTTCTGCATCCTATCTGCCTCTCCCATCCCCTCCACAGTCCTAAGGCCAGTCTCTCTCACAGCCTCTGTGCCCAAGGGTGCCCTTGTTCTGAGTCCCCTAAACCCCTTGCACCAGAGAACCAAGCACAAGCCTAGAATTCCCCAGCAGGCTGCCAGGGTTTGCCACCAGCCTGGGGTCAGTGGTGACGGCGGGCAAACCCAGCAGGGCCCTTCTTGCCCCGCACGGGACCCAGGTACCTGGGGAGGGGCGCCCAGCAGGGGCCTAACCTGCTGGCACTTTGCACAACCTCATCTCATCTTTCCCATTTTCCTGCCCTCTGCATGATTCCAACTGGGGCTTTAATTTTCTCAAATGATACAGTTTGGTGGTTTGGGGTTTCTGCAGGAGAATTTCTGTGATCCTCAGAGTACCGGGGCCTGTTTGCTCTTGTTAGAGAAGAGGGACTGTGGATGCTCTGCAGACCCCGTCAGGCTGTGGTAATAACCAGGGGCTGCTAGAGCAGCAAAGCATAAACCTGGTCCTTCTTAGTGAGACTTCGCAGAAATCCCACTGGAGATTTTTCGGCCCCTGCCCTGTCTACTTTCCTTCATCATGATAAATGACTGAAAAGAAAACTATCTAATCTCCAAACTGCTCGCTTTTTTTTTTCTTCCCCCAACTCTTTCTTCAAGGAGAGATGGAAGCACAGTCACATAAAACAGAGTCCTTCATCGCCTGCTTCTCAGGAGACGGTTCTTTCCCTTTTCATCCGGGCCTGTTCTGATCTCTGATGGGCTCGCCCTGAAAGCTCCAGCGGGGCCCTCGCTAATCAGCTGCGACAGACGCGGCTGTGGCTCGGGTTGCCCATCGAAATTGAATTGATTACCTGGCCCCTTTGCCATTTTGTTCTGCACACAATTGCTTAATAGCTGTCACCTTGGCTTTCAGTCGCAGTCGGCTTTGGGGCTGACTGGTTCCCATTACTCAGGATGGCCAGTGCGAGTTCATCACCTTTACAGGATGTCCGTGATTGATTCCGTATGCCTGGGAGACCAGTAATGTATTTGCATAGGAGGGCGGTGGGCGGACCCGATAGAGATCTCTAGGCCTCGGGAACTGCCAGGTTTTGCTGGGGGCCATATTTGAATCATTACCAGGGCTTCTTGTCAGGAGTCTGGCCTCTGCTGACATCGCTGCTAATGAATTTGTAAATTAAAAAAAAAACAAACCCAGCCCCTTCTAACCTTTGCTGTGGCCACCTGCCGCCTGCAAGGCGGGGCGGGGTGTGGGGGGTGGGGGAGTTCGGCCCGTGGGACCCCAGATTTTCCCGCCTAAGCTCCTGCCCGTCTTTGAAATGAAGCTCTCTCCTTCCCCATTCCTTCCCCCTGGTCATCAAGCAGGAGAAACCTGGCTTGGAGGCAGACATCTTTCAAGTGAAATCCTTTGCGCTGGGAACTACTTCAATTAGACAGCAGGGGGAATGTTAACATGCCCTCCGGCCTTTTAAGTGGGTTTTAATTTTATGTTGTAAGATAAGACACTGCATGGCTGGGACTGCTACTCCTTCAGGAGGCTCCATTAGTGGGAAGAGGCGAGGCCTCTTGACCCCCTGAGGCCCAGCGGAGGCTGCAAGTTGGTTTGGTTTTTTAACAATTTGTCAGCCTGACCCAGCTTCATCTTTGCGTTCTCCCTTCAGTGAGCCCAGGCTCTTCTGCTGTTGGCAGGGAGCTGGGTGGCTGAGTTGAGGCTGGGAGTCTGGTCCAGTTTCTCCCAGGGCCTGGCCCTGGGCTGAGAGCAGGGTCCTGCCTATGGCTCACAGTTGAACGTTCATCGTTTTTTTTTTTTTTTTTTTTATTTCCCTTCCCAGGCAGGGCACCGCCACAGCAGCCACTTTTCATGTGGCAGGTTTCTGGCCTGATGATGTATGACCTGTTGGCGCTACTGAATGGTGCCCTTTGTTCCAGGGGATCCCATGTGCCCCCTTTTTATTGACTTGTTGATTCAAAGGGGCAGGAAAGTTCCACAAATCCCACTGCAGGCCCTGTTCTAGCCCTGCCCAGGTGGGGAAGTCCACGGACCTCATGCTTCCCAGAAAACTGGTAGGAAGCTGCGGGCTGCCTGAAGACAAAATCTCTCTTAAGAAGCGGCTTTCTTTACCTCGAACTCAGGCAACTGTGTGTCTGCAGAGAGCCTAGGAACACACATCAAGCTCCCAGCCCTCTACCTGTGGAGCATTCCAGAATGCCATCTGCACCCAGAAAGAAAAGAGCAGAGCAGGTGTGTGTTAGGAAGAGCCCCCACTTCCTTGTCCCCTGGGCCAAGTTCAGTGAAGTTTCTCTCTGTGACCAGCAAGGTGGGTGTGTATGTGTGCATTCAGTCATGTCCAACTCTTTGCGACCCTATGGACTATAGCCCGCCAGGCTCCTCTGCCCATGGGATTCTTTAGGCAAGAATACTGGAGTGGGTTGCCATTTCCTCCTCCAGGGAACTTTCCCAATCAATCCAGGGAATGAACCTGTATCTCCTGCATTAGCCAGTGGATCCTTTACCATTGAGCCACCTGGGAAGACCGCAGCAAAATGAAGAAGGAGCCTGGCTTCCTTCTGCAGGGAGAAGTCCTGCCAGAGAGCAATCCCAGGGCCACAGGGGAGGACTTTGGGGAAATAGGAGACAAGGTTGATGTCTACCCAGGAGGAAATTTCATCTTAATCCTGCTGAAGACAAGGATTTACAGGGTACCCCTTACCCTTGTCTTCTCTTCCCTGGCTCCCTCCTGGAGATGGTGGGTGACAGCGAGCAGTTTTGGAAAATGAGTCAGGAAGGGTAGGGGGCCAAAGAGGTAGGGAGTTGCTAGGAGGGAGACCCAATACACCTTCGGACATCAGTTTCTCTTCTCATTTAGGACTGTGAACCTGGACTGGATTTTGTCTCCTTTTTTTACCCCATCTTAAGACCAAACTTCAAGGATTTGGCAGAGGACTGGACAACCGGCAGTCTCTGCCAAGCCTCAATTCCTCCTCTAGGGGGTGAGGTGCAGGGGGTTGATGTGCGCACACATCTGACTGTTGTTCCAGGAAGCCACAGGTTCTGACTCCAACCAGCTCTTCAGTTCCTTGTCGAAGCAGCCACACAGATCCCACCAAGATCTCCCCGCCTGTAAGCATACTTCCCCCACATTGCAAGGCTGTGTATCCACTACTCAAAGGTGACAGATTCTTATATACTGTTTCCCTGCCCTTCTGGGGTTTTCGTGGGGCCTGGAATCCAGACCCATCATCTGAGGAGTAGCGTGAGATCAAAGGTACGATTGCTCCCTTGGTCCTAAATTACTTCCCTCTAAGCTCAGAGGCTCCAGGGTACAAATGCACAGAGGCACTAAGGGCTCCCCCTGGCCCTTGAGAAACTCAATAAGGAAGAGGGAAAGCAGAGACTGTGGCGGAGCCAAGAAACGACAAGTCAGGAGTAAAGAGCATCCACACACTTCACAGTTGTAAAATGGCTTTATGTTCCAATATGTAAAATAAAATGTCCATGCTATATAACAAAACACTTGACGTTGCATATTCCGTTTGCTAATGTGTCTTCTAAAAAAGTGTAATCTGTACTGTGTGTGTGTTTATATATATTTATTTATTTATACGTTTTATCTAAGTCATTCTGTTTTTAACATCAAATGTGTAATAAAAATTTAAATAGATGTCTTTCCAAATACCCTCTCCAACGTTCATTTTATTAAGTTTGTTTAAAAAAAAAAAAAAGCAAAGCTGAATTTGACATGTGGCCTGCATTTGTGAGATATATATATTTATATATTTTATTTATTTATTTATTTTATTTATATAATATATAAATAGCTATTCGGCATGCAAAGAGTTTAGTGATTTCCCAAATTTTGATTACAGAGTTCCCACCAGCCCCACGGATGGGCTGGTGACATTCAACGCTGAAGAGCTGGGTTCGGGACCACGGGATCCACCTTCCTGGAAAAGCGTTATCCTTGCTCTGAGCTCACTGGCTGAATTTACTGGAAGAAAGGAATGCTTTCTCAACTCTCGTTTTTATATCTGTTGGGCTCCAGGCGCCAGAGGCGAGGGTTTTCTGGGAGCAGAACAGGCTCTGGAGGTGCTGAGTAGCACGGTCCCTGGGGACATCGCCAGGTCAAGTGCCTAACGGCCAATTGTAGGCTGCAGACAGCGCCTGAGAAGAGAGTCTGGCGCATCAGAGCGAGGGTTGTATGCTGGGGGCCAAGGCGGAAGGGCTCTGTCCTTCATAAGAAAACCTGAATGATGCCAGAGATGTTATTGGTTGCATTTTCACACTTCTTGGAAAAAAAACAGGGTTTTAATACCTGTCAACTGGTGCCTAGCCCATGATTCTCTCTCTAAAAATGGTCCCTCAGACCTCAGAGCTCCAGGGATCAATTTCCAGGCCACTAACCGAGCAGTCAGCCCTCCTCTGTGAGCGGGCTTGGAGGCTTAGCTGAGCCCACCTCTCAGGTAGTCTTGCAGACTCTCCGGAAGCTGAAGGAGTGGGCCTCCTCCTCCCTGAACAAGATGCTCAGCGCCTTTCTCAAGAGCCAGGACTCTGCAAGATGGGCAGACAAGCCCCACCTCCCCAGCCAGAAGAATCCTCCTCCCTCCACTCCCTACTCTAGACTTGCCCTGCCAGAGAGACTTCACCACCTGGCCCCTGAGTTAATCGAAAATTATATTATAAAAACCTCTAAGTGACTCACATGAACACTCCACTCCCTTCCCACCCAAGGGCATGTCAAGAGATGTCAGAAAAGACTGGATCCAAACCCTGCAGCCAAAAATTTCTTCGATAAGTGTGTATTTTTTCTTTTTGCTTTGTCGGGGCCTCAGTTGTATGTCAGAAGATAGGTGCTCTCCAAATACAGGCGTGCGGGTCGCACACTGCATCCCACCCTTTGAAATACCTTGCTGGGTTTCTCGGTGAGGGGGCAGGCCAACCCTCAGAGGTTAAGACTGGGTTAACACGGTCCAGGGGCTGCGGAGGGGACCTGGGAGTCATCCGTCAGTCCAGTTCTCCACGGTCCCCATGCCTGAATGGTACTGTAAGGAGGCTTCCCGGGACAAGGAGAAGCTCTGCGAGTAGAGGAACTCGTTGGCCGCGTTCAGGTGTGGCGAGGGCGGCTTCCGTCGCACACGGCGCCCGGAAGGCCGCGATCTCTGGGGAAGGAGGCGCTGGGGCCCCGCTCTCGGACCTGAGACTGGGAGAGTTGGTTGTAGACGCTGAAGTGGGCGTTGCCCGGCGGCTGGGAGCCCTGGGCGGAGATGGTGGGCAGCCGGGGCATCATCGTGGTGGCGGTGAAGTGCGTGGGGAAGGACTGGTAAGGCACAGTCTCCATGGTCTGAACGCTGTAGCTCGTGTAGGGGGACACGGACGTCCACATGTTACAGCTTAGCGGGGGCGGGGGCAAGTCGTCCACCCCGGACACCCCCGCGATCTCGGGCCCCGACCCTGAGTACATGCAGGCCTCTCGTGGGGTCACCTCGCTGCAGTAGGAGGGGCTCAGCATCTGCTGGTCGTAGGGCGGGGGAGAACGGAAATAATGGTCCTCCCCCACCGCCGAGGGTGCTTCCAGATAAGATCGTTTGCAGGGTAAGTCCAGGTGGCGGGCACTGTCTGCTGGAAGACAAAGAAACCTCAGGAAGAGCCAGGTCCGCCAGCCCAGGGCCCAGAACACCACCGCCCCACCCCGCTGGATGCCAGGACAGCCTGTCCTTGTCACTGGTGGGAGGGGGGTGCCCCACACTGTGATGGCACTCCCAGACCATTTTAATCAGCGACAGCTTTTATAAGGTGGCAGTAGCCCAGAAGTGGTCAGATCATGGACTGCACTCAAAGGCCACCGGGGGACACCACATCGCTGGACACTGAGTGATGTGTTTAGCTAGGCGGCGTATGCCTTTGATCCCTTGCCGCCCTGACTCTTGGGGACGGTAAGAGGCTTTAATGTGCACTGGCATTCTTAGGCCAGGCCCACCCTGGCCAAGGAAAGTGCAAGCGACTGCCAGGCCACACCAGGCCCAGAGGCTACAATCTGTCTGAATTAGCCAGAAAATTAAAGCCACAGTGCTTCTGCCTCCATCCTCCGCTCCCAGGAAGGCCTCAGCAAGCCAAAGCTACTCACAGGCACGTTCCTGTTGCTTTCATAAGAGAAGTAAACCTTATGTATGTTCAAAGAAGTCCCATCAGATTGTCATTACGCAGATTCCAACATAACAGGGTTTACACAATTAAGAAATGGAGCTGTTAATAAGTAAAAGGTGACTTGCACTTCTAAGGCGAAGCTAATGTACTCTGTTAGGGGGAAAGATGACATTAAGTGCCCTAGACCACGGATGTGTACCTTTCAACATCCTCAAGCACGAAGGCTTGATTCTGGACGAGCTCATCCACCCCTGGGACCCAGGGATAACCCAGGCCTGAGCACTTGGGCAGCAGCCCACTCTACAAATTTAAGAACACTTGTCCAGTTACTTGTCTTGGCCTCCGTCCTTCTATCTTCCCTAGGGATTCTCAACAGGAAATCGGCCATAGACAATAGGTAAATAAATGTGTATGGCTGTGTTCCAACAAGATTTTATTTATAGATACCAAAATTTGAATTTCATAGAATGTTCATATATCACGAAAGTCTTCTTTTGATTTTTTTTCAACCATTTAGAAATGTAAAAACCGTTTCGTATGACTCACAGATTGAACAAAAATGGACTGCAGGCCAGATTTGGTCCAAAGGCCACAGTTTGCCAGCCCTTGTTTTAGGTCACTAGTTCTAATAGGACTGGTGCAGTGGCTACTCAGGGGTCTTCCAGGGTGGTCCCTAGGAGCTGGGCTGAGAGAACATTCTGTGCGGCAAGCAGAGTCCCCAAATCCATTCCCAAGAAAATTTCAGTGGCCCTGTGAGGACTTCTGACATGGTAATACCAGTCATTTGTGTTTTATAGAAGACAAACTTGAATCCTCATACCAGGGCACAGAGGTTCTGGTTCTTGGCTCGAACTCCTCTTCCTCACAAAGAAGCCAGCACGGACAGGTCCATGGCCTGTCTTCCTGGCCCCCAGCCTACACCCCCCAACAGCCCACATCCACTCTCAAGAAGCCTCTGGAGATCTGATAGGATGGGGTGGGGAATCTGCTCGGCCAGGACTCCCAGGGTCAGGGTGGAGGTCGCTTCTAAAATGACAAACTCTGGACTGGGACGCTTCCGCCTCCCCCATGCCCAGAGGCAGCGCCTGGCTCACTGTGTGCCCTCTGCCCACCCTGAGGAGGTGCTCAAAGCAGCGGCTGCCAAGGGACACCTGGGACTGGGGACTGCTTGTGGCAGACCCTCCGATCCTGTCTTCTGCTCCCCGGCCTGCTGTGCGCTCAGTTCTGCCCTCATCACTCTCTCCCCGATGCCTGTAACAGCCTCTGTCCATGTCACCCCTCCTCGTCACCCCGTCCCACACGACTGTCGCAGCAGGCTCCACATGCCTGTCCTCAATGCCAGTCTGACTCTGTCCCTCTTCTGAGCCTGACCATGGTCCCCAACGCTTTAGGCTCGCTCTCCCAGGCCAGAACCACCAGTGTCAGTGTGTGTGTGTGTGTGTGTGTGTGTGTGTGTGTGAGACAGACAATGTGTACGTGCACGCACCCCCATGCATGGCCGCATGCTCACGTGTGCAGTGGGGAGTGTTTGTGGGGAGGGCGTCACCCCATCCCGACCCTCCGGGACATCCAGACCAGGAGTGAGCTACCTCGTCTTTTCAGGCAGTGGTAGAAGAGGCTGGAGTCCCTCTGGGCTGGGAAGGTGTTGAGCGGAAGGTCCTGGGGCTCGGCTGCGGCAAACTGCATGTGAGCCCCGTTCTCATATTGGTAGTGCTGGAGCGCCTGGTGCGCCCCGTGCAGGGGGCTGACGTCAGGCTTGGATGACAGCTGGGTGGAGACGAGCCTCTGCCTCACGATGCTTTTGGAGATCACAGGGTATTCTTTGCTGGAGGCGAGGGAAAGACGGTCAGCCGGAGACAGGAAGGGAAGGGAGATGCTCTGAGGGTCCCCGCACTCACATGCTTGAACCTCGTCCACCCGCTCCAGCCCCCCTGGCCAGGGCGGCCCCACCTCTGCAGCCGGGCCACACGCAGGTCGCTGTCGTCACTGCCCCGAAATCCCTTGGCGAAAGGGTTGTTCTCAATTTTCAGCTGCGTGATCTGTCAGGAGAGAGGCACAGAGGAGTCATGGGGGGAGAGGCCTGGGCCGGCCCTGCCCACCCCCAACCGCAGGCACGTTCAGCACCCCGGGCAGCATCTAGGGAAGTGGCATCTTGCAGGAGCCTCCCCGGCCTTGAAGTGCTCGCCGCAGCTCTTACCCGTTCTCCTAGCGGCAGACCCCCATTCTGTGTCCCGCGCTCCTGAATTCAGCCCCGCGCCACTCTCTCCTGGGGCCTGTAACCGCTTCCCACCCACATCACCCCGTCCCGCACAACTGCCACGTCAGGTTCTGCCTGCCTGTCCTAAACGCCAGTCTGACACAACCTGACACAAGAGGGACAATCTTGTCCCTCTTCTGCCTAGAATCTTTCCCCGACACCCGACCAGTCCCAACACAGGTCTAGAAGCCTTCAGGGAAGGGCAGCTTGGGCACAGGCAGGGAGGAAATAGGATGGCCCATTAGGGGATCAGAAGACAGTCTGGGGTGGTCAGGCCAGGGCGGGAGGTGGGCCAGGATGTGCCAGGTGCATGCCGGGGAAGGGCTTCCGAATGGCTCAATCACCTGCTCCCCCACCACTGGCAGCGCCCAAGGGCGCCTCTCCCACCCGCTTCCCCTACTCTCTGCAGGCCCAGAATCCCACCAGGGAGAAGACTGCAGAAGAAAAGGGCCCCGCAGTGAAGCCACAAGGCAAGCTCCACGCTCCCGGTGTTCCCAGCTGCCACCTCTGTCCGTCCCGGGCATGGACCACAGACAGCTACCCTGTGCTGGGGATCAGGAGCCTTGTCTCCTTCCCCGGCGCGTCTTCCATTTCTCATGGCTCTGCAGGACATAGTGGGTTCCTGAAGCGACTGCCCTGCCCATCTTGCCCCAGGGCTTCACTGCCTGCCTCCCTGGTAGCCCAGAAATGTGTCCGCGCTGGGGGCGGTGGGGGGGCTGTACCTTGTGATTCTGGTAGGAGGTCACAGAGATGAAGGAAGTCTCTGGGAACACGTGGGTGCAGAAGGCTGTGTTTTTGGAGCCAAAGGCATTGTTCCGTCAGCCTTCACGATGTGCAGCCGCGGCTGGTACTTGTGCATGGAGTTGAGGATGATCTGGAATAGAAGGGTATTTTGTCAGCGCCAGGGCCCCACCCTCTTGCCTTCAGCCTTGTCCAGCCGGCCCGGGGCTGGATTTCCTTCTCCTGAACGCCCAAGGCTCCAGGGTTTGACTACAGGGGGCTGAGCCCAGAAGGGTCTAAAAACCTCCCTTGCAGGGTGAAGAACCAGGCCTCTGGGCCCCAAACTCAACCTCAAGGGCACCCGTTGGCCTGTCTGCTTCAGCACCAATGCCTGGTCCCAGGGCCTCCCAGATGACAGCCCCTTCGCTGTAGTAATGGGGGCCGGAACCGTTTAAAGGGCCCCAATGACTCGACACAGTTAGTAGGCGGAACTGAGTTGCAGGCAAAAGTCCAGGTGCCACTGACTGACTGTGTGACCTCAGGCAAGGCCCTGGGTTTCTCTGAGCTCCGGCCTTCAGCCCTGCGGGCTGCCTCTTCCCAGCTCACCCCTCCCCACATATGTGGGACCTGCCCTATGGTGGGCGCTCAGCCCCTCCTCTCAACGACTGTCAGCAGCGAAAGCCCAGTGTCTGCAGGATGGGGGAGGGGGAGGCCGAGGAAGATGAACTCTGATCCGTCTGGTCTGGGCGGGCGCCCATCCCTTCATCCGCAAAGGGCTTGCAGAGCGGAGGCTGGGCACACCCTGATGCACCCGGACTTCAGACCCGCCCCAGGCAGCCCACAGCCTGGGGTTGGGGGCAGCACCATCATGCGCTGAAGTTCACAGTACCAAGACTGTGAGGAAGACCGGAGGCCCCGGGCACCCCCCAGCCCTTGAGAGTGCCTGGGGAGAAAGGCCGAGTGCCCGAGACACTCAGCCCGGAGCCCTGGGACCAGCACACGGTAGTTGCGGCCCCAAAGCCTCTTCCTTTGGCCGTGCCCCACGGTAGCGGCAGCATCATATGCCATTAAAATGTATTTTTTATCGTTGACATTTGCCAGACACCCTCCCCACTGGAGTAGGACAGGCATTTGGGGCATTTTATCAGCACCGCGCTGGTTTTTGTTAACCCTTCGGCTCCCGTCCTGGCTGGACGAGGCTGGTCTCTGGCTCCCGTCCTGGCTGGACGAGGCTGGTCTCTGGCGGAGCTCCTTTCTCTCCACCGGGAAGTGCCCGCCTCTTAGACTGGCTCCCCGCCTCCCCCCCACCACCCGCCAGGTTCCCAGGGACCTGGCCTGGGCGGAAGCTTAGTGGGAGATTTAACCCCTGAGTGACAGAGCGCCAAGCGAGGGTTCAGAGCCAGGTTTCCTCTGGCGGGGCTCGGCCTCCTCACCCCCTGGGAAGGAAGGCGGCTCAGGGAGCAGCTCAGTGAGGGAGTGGGTGGTCCGGCACCTGGGCTCTGCCCTGCCCTGGCCTTCAGGTCTGGCTGGGTGGCTCCAGCAGGAACTCTTCCACTTTCTGCACTGGCCCCTCCCCTGCTCCACTCTCAGTGGAAAGTGACAAACCTCCAGAGCCTCTTGGGACAAACACCGAGCCCCCCGAGCCCCAGATCCCATCTGCAGCTGGGGAACCCACTGCCCAATGCGGGGCCTGCCAGGCGAAACACTCAGAATGAGGCTGAAGCCGGGGAGGCCTCCTTGGACTGTCCATTCCAGGAGTCCAGGGAGGGGCACTGGGGAGAGCAGCTGGGGCTGGGCACACACTGCCCAGTCCCCAGAGGTTCCTCTGTCACCCTGCGTGGTGCCAAGGTCTCAGAAGACCCAGCAGCTGAGTGCCTGGGAGGTGAACTAGGGGCCGGATTCCTGCCTCCGCACCTCCGCACCTGTAGTCCTCTCTGCTGTCTTGATCTTTTTGCCCCCATTCTCCCTCATCTTCTAGGCCCAACTCTTCCAGGAAGTTGTCCCAGATTACCCGAGGCCTGCTCTAAACTCCCAATTCTGAAGCTTCCTTTCCACAGTACGGTCTACTGAGCTATGGTGCTGCTTCCAGGGGCTTCTCGTTCCTTCTTGTCCCTCCAGTTAAATTATAACTCCTCAAGAGAAGGGCCGTGTCTCTTATTCCTTTTGTACCTCCAGGCTCCTCTACTCCAAAGCAAGAACAAGTGAGTGCAAGACCAGGTTACTGGAAGAGGAAGTCCTGGGCCATAACCACAAACTCTCTGTCCCCTCCTCCCTCATCTTTCTTTGCCCACAGCATAAACTCTGAGGCATGTTTCAGGCAGAAGTAGTGACTGAACATGTGCACAGACAGTCCTTCTGTGGTCACTTACACGCTCCAGCCCCTGGCGTGCAGGGCTAGCCTCAGTCACTCCAGCCCCCCTGGGTGTGGGATGGGGGTGATGGGGGCCCAAGGGGAGAGCACAGACAAGAGGCAGACAGTACCAGAACAGGCAGTGCAGTCCCCAAGCAGTGAGGCTGTGCTGTCCCTAAGGACCGCTTGGGACAGACCACAGCCATCCTGCGCCTCTGCCCCCTAAGCAGTCAGAGCCCTGGGCGTCGTCAGACCCCCCGGCCCCTCACTGTCCCCCACCTCTGGGTCTGGTCAGTGACCAAGCCCTGTGACTCCACCTGTAAAACAAAGATCAGGTCACTCCCTTGCTTAGAACCTTCTAGGTCATCCAGGAAGACTTGCTTGAAGGCAAGGCCCTTTGTATTTCTCCCTCTTCCTCCCATTTTCCCACCACCACCACCAACCACCATTCCTGCCATATTTAAGGTTCAATGCTTGGCTTCTCGGCTTCCCTGATGGTTCAGACAGTAAAGAATCTGCCGGCAGTGCGGGAGACCTGGGTTCGATCCCTGGGTTGGGAAGATCCCTTGGAGAAGGGAATGGCCACCCACTCCAGTATTCTTGCCACAACAGAGGAGCATGGGGTTGCAAAGAGTTGGACACGACTGAGAGACTAACACTTCACTTCACTTCACATGCCACTTCACTTCTATTCCTAAGGCCACCTTTGATGGTTCCCTCTTGCCCTTAGGATAAAGGTCAAACTCCTTAGCCCATGCATCAGACATGGTCCTTAATGACAAGAGTGGAGAGACTGCCAAACACACCTTCTAGAGAGTGAACCATACAGGTGGGCAGAGAAATCTGGGGGAGAGAGCCACTGCCAGACTCGCAAAGGAAGGTGGGGGCCCCTAGGGGAGCCCAACCCCAGCCACAGGGAAGCCGAGGGGGCCCAGAAGTGTCTGCGGATCTCTGCCCATGAGCTGCCAGTCCTGAGCAAGCGCTCGCCCTCCAGTCATCGCGGTCCCCATCTGTACAGTGAGGCCTTCGACTATGTGGTCCCAAACACCCTTCCTGATTCTGCCAGTCTGGAACCTGGGCAGGTGTGTGGAAGAAAGTTCCAGCCACTGAACTAATGCAGACTCAAGCTGGAGCATCAGCCCTGACCGCCTGGGAGAACGGGAAACCAGTTCGGTGACTCACACCTGGCTTTCCTCGGAAGTTCTTCGGGCGCCACACTAAACTATTTTGCCAGAGCCTCACATTTATATTTCTTGCAGAGGACATGGGGCCAAATGGGCCAGCCACGTCAACAAACCCCACTACACGGCTGGTCCCGTCATCATCACTGTTCTACAGCAATGGGATTCATTATGTTCTGGCTACAATTCAGAAGCCTGTTCTATTTTAACAATTGTGATAGCGCCAAACAGCCATCTCCTCGAGAGATCACCATGGCGTGTTTAGCTTAACGAGGCCCAGATTCATCTGCGCTGGAACATTAGGGCATGGAAGGGCAGGCCATAGCGATCACTCTAATGCCACCTCCTCATCGTTCAGATGAGGAACAGGAGGTGAGTAGTGGGAATGTGACGGGCCCAAGGACACACAGCTGGTGGGAGACTGGATCCAGAGAAGACTCCAGATGGCCCTGGAGAGAGCATGACCTCCTCTGGACCACAGGCTCGGTCATTAATGATAAGGTTTCAACTAAGCATGGCAGGAGACGAGGATCCACCAGGCCCCGTCGCCCCTCGCACGCGCAGGGTGTCTGGATGCTAGGCACACAACAAGTGGGGCTAACGTCTGCCTGTCAAACATTAAAACCAGGTTGTTTCCTGCCTCACATTTGTGCTTCTGAGATGACCTTCTCCATCATCCTTCTCACCCTCTCCCGCCCCACAAAGAGGTTTGGGACAGAGACAGGATCTGCAGCTCAGAAAAGTTTTAAAAAGAAGAAAACCAACACTGAGACCACAGAGGCCCAAAGATCGGCTCAGAGAAGACCCAAACCAGGACTGAGTTGGACGGCCCGTCAGCAGGCGTAAGAGGCCTGGACCGGGCAGGCCTGCATCCTCACGCCCGGGGAGCAGGCGTGGTGCCTTCTCTGCCAGCCACTGTGGACAGAGCACAGCCTCTGTGCCAGGCTCTGTGCTGAGGACTGTCCACACAGCACACGGTTAAACTTTGCAACATCCCTGTAAAGTATTAATTGTTGTTGTTGTTGTTCATTTGTTATGTCCCACGGACTGTGGCCCACCAACTGGAGTGGGCTGCCATTTCCTTCTCCAGGGGATCTTCCCAACCCAGGGATTGAACTTGCATCTACCAAATTAACAGGCGGATTCTTTGCCACTGAGCCATCAGGAAAGCCCGAAAGTATTAACAGGTGTTAGTATTCGCCCCACTGTAACAGACAAGGAGCTGAGGCTCAAGAGGGTGCAGGTGTCCGCCCAGCCTCAGACAGTGATGGGGGCAGAGCCAGCATCAGCATTGATCTCCAAGCCTCAGCTCATATCTGCATCTGTACCTGGCCAGGGAGGGTGGGCTGGTCTAGAGCTGGGTGGGGAGTCTGTGTCCCAGAGCACCCAGCAAGGCTTGGCACATCGTCAGGGCTCAGCAAGTGTGGGAGGAAAAGAAAGAGATCAGTAGTTCTGGGTCCCCCCGGCATATGCTTTGCGGGGACATCAGCCCCCAGCAGAGGAAGTGCCTTCGCTAAGTAAACCCCCCTTTGGCAGGTTACTGAGAGAAGTAACACTCACTCCTGCTCACTGCCACTCACGCTGCCCGGCAGCAGGACACGATTGATGGTGGTAAGAAAAAAACAAAACAAAACTCCTGGTTCACCGTCTAGCGGGAAACCCACATGGTAATCCAAATCAAGCAAAGATCAGTGGTGAGAAAAAGTGGCAGAAAAGACTGCATTGATGACAGTAACAAACGCGATGATGGGAAATGTGAAGGGCCTTGCGAAGAAAACACTTGAATACACTTTTGAAAGACAAAAGGCAGACTTCAGTGAAGAGAAAGGCATCATGATCAATGCCCCCCCAGGAAATTTATAATTTAAAGTGATTCTAACGAAAATACAAGTAAGTTTTTTTCTCAACACTCCAAGCTTATTCTAAAGCTCATAAAAAAAAAAAAAAAGACAAGACCAGCCAAGAAAACTCTGAAAAAAGAAGAGCAATGGGGGAGGACCGAGTCTGCCAGATACTAAAACCTATTATGATGTCTCAACGGTTAAAGCACTGGCGTAGAAACAGACACAGATTCAGGAGGGGATTTACTGTACAGAACCAGAGAGTGTCCTAAACCAGAGAGGGGAGAGGGCTAGTCAGTTATTGGTGCTGGGACCACTGGATAGCTGTCTAGAAAAAAAAAAAAAAGTTGGATTCACACTTGGTATCGAATGCCAGAATAAACTGAAAAAGGGCCAATGGTTTAAATGTAATAATAAATCCATAAAATACTATAAGAAAACACAAGAAAAATCCCTTATAAGTAAGGAATGCATAAGGGCTTTTCAATTACTCAAAATTCAGAACCCATAGAGAAAAGACTGTCTGCGTAGGATTACCACTCTAGGCAAGACCAGAAAGACAGGTGACAAACTGGGAAAACATAAGCAACTCAGTGTCACAGATGGGAGCTAAATCTTTCTAGCTTATAAAAGCTAGAATGGATAGGTGATCTTTAAAAAGTAATCTAAGAATGAGAAAAGGATAAGGACAGGAGTTCACAAAAGAGGAGATATATATATATATATATATATATATATATATATAAAGATGCTTATGTTTACTCATAATAAAGGAAATACAAACTGAAGCTAAAACTGATCTCTGTATTTCAGCCATGAGACTGGAAAAGATCCAAAACTTTTCTCTCCCACCATGTCGTGAGGCCACAGCGATGGTGGGAAGACACGTCACTGCGATGTCAGTGCAGGACAGGATGACAAATTGCAAATCCATATATCCCTCAAACAGGCACTTTATCACAAAGAATACTTGGCCGGGGTATAAAGTAACATATGTACAAGCTTAATTGAAAGAGCAAAGATAGGGAAACATCTAATTCCTTCAATAAGGACTGGCTACACGTGAACGGAACAGTCATTGGACGAAATTCTACGCAGCTGTGTAAAAGGAATGAGGCAGCTCTATGTGAATGAAATGATCTCTGAGACCCTGAGTTTACAAAGCAAGGTGCAAAGTGTTTACAACAGGGCACCTTCTGTGTCAAAAAGAAGGGATCTGAGACGGTATTCTGCCTGCATATGCAAAAAAGAAACACAGAAAAGAAATTAGTGACACTGGTTCCTTGTGGCCAGAGCTGGAAGAAACTAGGTGGATGGGGAACCAGTGGAGGGAGATGTCTCACTGCAGACCTTTTTCATTTGTTCACTGACTGATTTTTCAATCATATGAATGTATTTCCTATTTAAAAACAAATTTGACAAACAAGTATAAAATTATAACTGTGGCAAGTACTTGCGGAGAAGGCAATGGCACCCCACTCCAGTACTCTTGCCTGGAAAATCCCATGGACGGAGGAGCCTGGTAGGCTGCAGTCCATGGGGTCGCTAAGAGTCGGACACGACTGAGCGCCTTCACTTTCACTTTTCACTTTCATGCATTGGAGAAGGAAATGGCAACCCACTCCAGGGTTCTTGCCTGGAGAGTCCCAGGGACGGGGGAGCCTGGTGGGCTTCCGTCTATGGGGTCGCACAGAGTCGGACATGACTGAAGCGACTTAGCAGCAGCAGTGGCAAGTACTTGAATGGAAAAATGTGTGGTATGCCGAGAGCATATAATGGGGACCCTGAACTGTCTCCCTGAAGCCGTGGCATTTGAGCTTGGATCCCAAGGCTCAGGAGTAACTGACTAGGCTAAGAGGCCTGTGGCTGGAGGAGGAACACACTGAGGGGATGGCGCCTGTGCCATTCTGTGGTCCGGGGAGCCCACATCCGCAGTCTGGGGCTAACTCAGCCTCTGCAAGGCTCAGACTGACTATGCGAGCAATCATAAGCTAACCTTTCTCCTCGGCAATGTGGGAGTCCAGAGACACAGGAGGTGGTGAAGATGGCCATCTCCCTACACACACACACACACACACACACACACACCATGCACACGCACACACACACACACACACACACACACCATGCACACGCGCACACACACACACACACACCCCATGCAGCCATCCCCTCCCTGCCTCCAGATTAGGAGAAAAGCAAGACCCAGGTGCCAGCCATCTCCACGTCCCACTGCAGAACACAGGCCCCAGCCTAGCAAGGCTCTCCTCAACTGCCTGGAGCAGCTTCTCTTCCCATCCCGTGGTCACCTGGCACAGGACCCTGCTGGAGGCAGGGGGCAGTGAGCAGGAGGGGAGGTTGGCAGGTGTCCTCTTAGCCAGCAAAGCCACAGCTGTGAAGCTGACCTGGAGCAGCCTGGTCCCAGGCCCCTGACCCTTTCTGCCTGCTTATGCCCAGAACCTAAAGGTCACACCCTGACTCTACCCCTCAAGAACAGAGGGCTTTCCTGGACTCACAGCAAAAACCCACAGGAGTTTTCTAACCAGAAGCCAATCCTATCTTTTCTGAACACGTGGCCTGAGGGGCTCCTGGACCCTGGACCCTTCTCCTGGTGGCTGGGTGGCACGTGGGAGACAGCCGCTGATGTCTCTGAAATCCTGAGTGGGGAGTCCACCGTCCACCTGGCTAGAGAAAGTTCCCTGAGGCTTGGAAGCTTTTAGGAAAAATGGCAAAGTGTGGAGGTGAGCTGTGTGGGAGGACTTGTCAGGGGCAAGTTCACAGTACAAGATGGCTTTTTCCCAGGTTTCTGCACCAAGACGCCAAGAAGGGCGACTTGGAGAGCTCACTGCTCCAGCTGGCACAGACCGAGGGGCAGAAAGCCAAGGCTCAAATGGGCCACTTGCCTTGATATGTCTAAGAAGTTAGCTCATCCTCCACAGCCCTTCCCTGCAGGGCCAGAGGCTGCGCCCTCTCCAGTGATGCTCTAGATTGCTGAAGATCTGACAGCTGGAGCCCCGGGTACCGAAAGATGCGGGAGAAGCCAAAGGAGCACCGGCCTCGGCATCAGAAGGCAGGGGTCCGTCTGTGCTTTGTTACTCCTGGCTCCTGAGACCAGTGCTTTGTCTCCGTGAGCCCCGCCACCCCCACAGAGGGTGCAGTGACCAACAGACTGCACTTGTTGGGAAAACGTGGGGATGGGGAGAAGGAAGATACTCTACACCCCAACCCTCCGGGGAGGAAGCTGAGTTAGTACAGGGAATAGCCCCCGAGCTGAGGAGAGGAGGGCCCCAGGCTGGTGTGGCGAGTGTAGCCAGGGGCACCCCCAACATCACAAGCCCAACAAGCCAGCCCCACTGGCTGCTCAAGACCACTGCAAACCCTTTCAGGATCCCTAGAGGAGCCACCAAAGCAGCAAGCCAGGGTGAGAAACTTATTGCTGGGCAACGAAAGTCGGGTCACACCCTCCTGCTTCCAAAAAAGCCCCACTTTTCAATCACCTGACTCCCTCCCCTGACCCTCTCTGCAGGGGTCCAGGGAGGTGGATGGGTCCTCAGAGACATTCCTGTAGCTGGGAACCATGAGAGCGACCTGTGTGTCTAAAATTCTCACCAGAGCTTTGATCCCTGGGTATTTCTGGTCACTCACCCTAGGATCCAGCTCCCGCCCAGCTCTGTCCACCCCAATGGTCGGTCCCTGGGGTGTGTGTGTGTGTGTGTGTGTGTGTGCAGTTGTGGGCAGAGATGTGGCTCCCCACCTCCCACCGTGGAGGCCCTCACTAATCTTTCGAGGTTGATCCCAGAGCTTGGCCAAGCAGAGGCCAGAGAGGAGCTGACCACGAGCAGAGTCTTAGCCAGAATGGCAGTCTCTCTGGCCCTCGGTCATAAAAGACCCTCTGATCTGAGAGGTGGGGGCTCGGCTGACCTTCCCCTTGGAGGGCGGCCTGTTGTCACCCTTGTGGAAGGCTGCAGGGGCACATGTCCCGGGGCCCACCTGGGTGTCTCTGTCACACACCCAACAGCATCTCCCTGTGTGGGAAAACTCCATGCTGCTTGCAAAACAGACAAGTCAGGAGTTGATCATATTAACTAAGCATTCTCCTAATTGTTGGTTTATCGATAGCCGATGACTCGGAAGAGAACTGAACAGACTCTGAGAAAATTAGAACCAAGAGCTGCTTGCCAATTACACACCCATCAACCAGAAAGGACGCATTGCTGGCATTCTCCATAAGGAGCTATGATTCACAGAGTGCTGATTCGCACACCACTCCCCAGAAACAGAACTGAGGTGTAAAAGAGGCACGTGCCTGCACGCCCCCCACCCTTGCTTCCCCCACCACCCCCCTGCACAGATGTTATGAGCATGCAGCCGGGGCAACCGCATCCAGGAGCTGATGGCACCCACTCCATCAACACCCCACCCTGTGTCTCCAGGGTAACCATGCGCAGCCTAGAGGGGCGAGGCTTGCTCCCTGGCAGATGATACTGGGTCCCCAGGCTTCTGTTTGCCACACATATGAGCTAAAAATTTCCACATAAAGAGCTTTTTGTGGGCCTGCCAGGGCTAGACTGGGGAAAGAATGAGCTTCAGCAGCCTGGACGGGGCATCAGCAGCAGCATCCCTGGGGTTTCAGAGTTGCTCTTGTGAGAGCCAGGCCCCAGGCAAGGCCAGGAAGGGAGTGCAAGGCCTGCCTTTCCAGGGCAGGCGGCTGCGGGGCCAGGTGGACCAGGGATGAGGCTTCTGAGGCTCTTTCTTGTGACAGTCTCCTGGTCTTAGGCCCCAGCAAGGCCAGATTTAGGGAAACTGAAGCTGAGATTTGTGAGATGTGGGTCCGTCCCTGTCGACGTCGTCAAGAGTTATTCACTCAGTCGTGTGTCCGACTCTTTGCAACCCCATGGGCTGTAGCCCACCAGGCTCCTCTGTCTGTGGGATTCTTCAGGCAAGATACTGGAGTGGGTGGCTATCCTCTTCTCCAGGGGATCTTCCCAACCCAGGGGTTGAACCCACGTCTCCCACGTTGCCGGCAGATTCATTACAACGGTAAAGGGAAAACCATCATAGTTGACGTTCATTTAGAGCCTCTTAGGCGCCACATGCCTTATGCATAATCTCATTTAATTTTCGCCTGGTCATCCCCATGTTCTGGACAAGGAAACTAAGGTGCAAAAAGGCTAAGAAACTTTCCCCAAGTTACCCAGCCAGCAAGTGCCAGGGGAAGGATGATGTGGAACTCAGACCCTGTGCTCTGGCCCATAAACCCGCCTGGGACTGGGTCCCGAGAATGGATTTTCCAGAAGAGCACCTCTGAGCGCTCCACCTCCCTGCCCCAGCACCCACACTTGAGGCCAGGCAGCCCCCTGCTTACATGCCCGAAGGGGTCCAGGTGGTTGTTTGTCAGCTTCAGCTTCTGGAAAGAGACCAGCTGCCGCATCCAGTGGGCCCCCGTGGCAGGAGAATCCGGGTGCACGTACAGCCGTCCAGGCATGGCCGGCTCAGCCTTCCCTGCCACCATCCTGCCAACAGAGTGTGGAGAAGCCGCGGTTGGTGACTGCCCTGCGGTCTTGGGGAGCCCAGGTTTCCTGTCTCCCACCCCACAAGAGCAAATCTCCAGAGGCCTGAGAACCACATCATTGCTGGTGCCTACCGCACCATCCATTTAGGGCTTCGGGAGTAAAAGGGCGGGGAGGGCAGAGGAGAGGTTGCTGGGAGGGACAGTTGTTCTGAACCTCCTGTATCTCACTGCAGTAGAGAGAGAGGGAAATTGTAGAGAAATGGGATGGTTTATTTGAAGCAGTAGGGCTAATCACAAGTGTGTCATGGGGAGATTTAGGCACTTCCGTGTCTGGGTTGTATTTACACTTTTTACATGTTAGAAATAACATTATTTGGAAGTAGCTTCTCAGACGACGGAGACGACTTTCAAACTGCTTGGCCCCAAAATAATGCTGAGAAGTGAACTGGTAGCTTCCTCTCAGGGAGAATCTGCCTTGAGTGCTAAACCAGCCCAGAGAGGGAACAGAACCGAGCTCCTGGCAGGACCTGGCCACCGAACCTGGCCTCTTGGGCTCGAGTTCTGCGACCTTATTACCCCACACAGCCGCACTCACATGCTGGGCTGCAGAGTCATTCATCCCTCCCTCTCTCTCCTCGGGAGCTGTCCTAGGCTCCGAGGGGGGCAGACGGGGAACGTGAATGGGATGGCCCAGGAAAAACCACCTTCATTTACTGGGTCCCAGTTTGGGTTCGGGCTTTAACCTGCCTGCTCTCCCTGGATGGTGGACATGCAGCTTAAGAGGGAGGGTTCTGGGGTGGGTGGGGGTGGGAGGAACTGGAAGACTGGGGTGACACCTATACCCTACTGATGCTATACGTAAAACTGATAATGAATGAGACCATACTGTGTGCCACAGGGAACTCTACTGCGCTCTGGTGACCTGAATGGGAAGGAAGTCCAAAGGGAGGGGATGGATGTGTATGTCTGGCTGGCTCAGTTTGCTCCACAGTGGAAACTAACACAACATCGTAAAGCAGCTGCACTCCAATAAAAATTACTTTAAAAAAAAAACAACACAAGAATAAAAAGAAAGCAGGAGCAAGGGGGTGGAGAGACAGGAGAGAGAGTCACAGCCCCAGATCTAAGTATGGACTGTCAAGGCCCCCAAGGAAAATGGCTCCTACCTTCTGCTGTACCCCCACCTCCAGCGCAGCCCTGTCAGAGCCTAGACCCACCCAGCACTGAGGCTCACATGTCTCCCCACAGCCCAGTCACCCACTCTTGGGTGTCCACAGCCATGGGGAGAGCGCAGACCCTTGAGATCCATCAGACACCCACACACTGTGGCTCGTTTTCACTCCAGCCCCCGCCCCATCTGCAGCAGGTGTGCAGACAACCCTGTGGCTTTGGCAAGCCGGGTGCCTGAGCCTGTAGATCTGGCCAGTCACTGGGACTAACTGGTGAGTCCCCAGACCACACGGCAGGCAGGGGACGGTGTGTGTGAGTGGGAAGGCGGGTGATGTGAGGGTCCCAGGTTCTTACCATTTGTTGTCACAGAACTTGTAGCGGTGGTCATCTGCTGGGACGATGTCGATCAGCAGGATGTACTTGGTCTTGGGGTTCATGCCCGTGACTTTTACCTTGTAGCTGGGGAACATCCTCCTGGGGGAAGCCGAGGGTTGAGGCAGGGGCGGGGACAGAGCACCAGAGGGACGGAGGGATGGCACAGCGCAGGCGAGATCTTGGCACCAGTTGGAGCTTCCTGAGCTCGTGTAAATCACTTCCCTCTCTGGCCAGCCCCTCCCACCTCCCCTACAAGGAAAGGGCTGCACACGCCGCTCCTCTGAGCCCCTGCAGTTGTCAGCCTGTGGCTGTGAGCAGCTGAAGCACAGAGACCCTGCTCAGGACTTCAACACCAGCCAGCTGCCTTCATCTCCCTCCTGTCTGTCATCCATACACAAAAGAAGTTCCAGGGGGTCATTCCAGGGGACCAGAGCTGAAGACCTGGGAATCCCTGGCAGCTTCCCCTACGGTCCGTGAGATGCCACCTCTGGGTCATGTCTCTATGGAAACAAACCCCCAGCCTCAAACCAACTAGCAGGAGAGTGCTGCAGGGTCTCTGGATGCCTGCTGTGTGTGGAGAAGAGGTGTTTATCCCTGTGAATGCCTTGTCTGGGCCTGTGCACGCTAACTGGGTCTCAGGGAAGGTCAGTCCAGGAACCTTGAGGAAAAGAGCATGGATTTCTAGAACCACCCTGCCGTGGTCCACAGCCTGGCCCCACCACTGACAAACCACGATGCCTTGGGCAACTGGCTTGGATGTTTTTACACCTTGGTTTCCCTATCTCTAAAGTGGTGAAAGAAAGTGAAAGCGTTCATTGCTCAGTCGTGTCTGACTCTTTGTGAACCTATGGCTTATAGCCCACCAGGCTTCTTCATCCATGGAGTTCTCCAGGCAAGAATACTGGAGTGGGTTGCCATTTCCTTCTCCACTCCAAAGGGGGGAGAATGGGTGTATCAATACACCCATCTCACAGGTTGCTGGGTGGATTGAACGAGTCCACTTTTGGCTCTTACCACTGACCCTGACTGCTCTCCTTCCTCTGACCGACCGACCTCCATGAAAAAGACTCGTCAGAAAGAAAGTCTTCCAGTTCCTGCAGCCCATGCTGAAACTGCCCAGGACCCCGAGGCTCAGGGGACATTCTGGAGAGGGACACTACCTCGGACCGCTCAGCACACCCACACCTACAACATGTACACATACCTGTGGGCTATCCCCCCCGGTCACCAGGTCCCTGACCGTGGACTTCCCCAGAGAGGAACTTCCTCACGGTCCTCATCAGACCCTCGCATCGCTTCCTAGATGACCTTTTACAAAGATACCTCTGAGAGAGGCAGGATTCAAATCCAGCAGAACAAACCAAGACAACTGGGACCCAGATCCCCAGAGCCGATAGAGTGCCCACGCAGTCCACTCTGGGAAAGCCAGCAGGGGACCTCTGGCTCTCACGAAGCCAAGAGACAGCACAGGGACCCTTGAGAGTAGCTGTCCTAAGCGCCTCACAAGCAGATGACCAGAGTCTCCCATTGCGTCAACATGGAACCGGCTTACCTCGACAGGGCAGGGCTTCCAGAAGGGATCAAGGCCTGCCCCCAAACCCAGAGACCCGACAGCAAGCCCAGGACCCTGAGGTGGAGTGTGCCCTGGCCTCTGCACCCTCCCTGGTTGAAGGACAGGCCCTTGAGAGCCTTGCCAGGGGCCGGGGGTGCAGGCCCCTGTGTGTGCCCGAGCACGTGAGTTTGCGGACCCAGAGGAGTGCGCATGCGTGCATGTGTGCGTGCCTAGAGGGAGGAGGGACGTTCTCGCTGCAAGTCTAGGGACTTATAAACCGTGTGGAAGAATTTGTCTCAGATGTCAACTGAAAGCATTTTAGAATGTCCACCCCACCCCCTCTCCAGGAATGGGCGGAGCGAGAGGACCCAACCCTGCCTCCTGCTTACCAGCCCCTTGCCCAACCCTGGGGGCGCAGCTGGACCTACACCGCCTCGCCCACCCGGGAGCCTGAGACTGAAGGGGAGGGAGGGAGGCGGCACTTGCCTCAGCTCCCCCACTCCCTGGGGAAAGGCCAAGAATCCCGTCCCCTGCAGGCTACCATTTTGCAACAGCTACAGAAACAGCCACAGAATGACTTGGGGCTCTCCTGGCATCAGGGCCCTGTACTTGGCCTGTTTCTCCTGCAATCACTCCAGGTGGCAACAGCAGAGGACAGACCCGGCTTCCTCCCACACCCCCACCCGCCGGCTGGCCGGTGACCACAAAGGGGGCAGATAAGACGGCTGGCTGCCGCTGCCAACAGTCTTTATAATCTAGGTTGGTGGCAGGGGGCAGCGGGGTACTAGATCTTATTTTCCCCCTTCTACTCCCTACCACATTTTAAAAAAGATTTTCTTGATGTCTTTATTGAATTTGTTACCATACTGTTTCTGTTTTATGTTGTGGTTTTTTGGCCCCAAGGCATGTGGGATCCCAGCTCCTCAACCAGGGATCAAACCCATACCCTCCGCATAGGAAGGTGAAGTCTTCACTGCTGGACCGCCAGGGAAGTCCCTCCCTACTGCAGTTCATCTCAGCAGCTCAGGAGGCCAGGCTGACACAACTGGTACTTTTTAGGAGGCAGGCAAGGAGCCTGTGCTCAGCCGCTCAAGGCCTGGGGCCGCTCTCCTGTGATTTGGCCTCTCCTGGAAGCTGGTGTGGACCAGGTTCCCAGCTGATAACAGCCTTCAAGAGGTTCTGAGGGAGGTGGGCCAGGGTAGGAAGGTGTCTCCTAGCCTCTGCCTTCCTTTCCCCTCTTCTGAGGGCAGCAGCCCTCAGAAGTCAGAAGGGAGGATGAGGTAGGTGGCCTCAGGGTGGATTCAAAGGTCCTTTGCTCCAGGATGAGCAGGGCCAGGCTCAGTGAGCACCCCTGACTTCGCGGAAACAGGTATCTTCATCTCTCTGAGGATCTGGTGTGGTGGCTGTTTCTGGACCATGGAGGACACAGGCACTGGGGACACTGGCCCCCTCATCTCCCCACCTAAGGGGCTCCAGAAGGATAAAGGGCCTGCTGTGCGCGAAAGGCGAAGGAAGAAGGTGAGGCACACCAGCCCGCCAGGCTCCTGCCCCAGCTGATGGCATCTGCCCCTCGGTTCCAGAGGGGCTGAGCTTGGAGCCCAGAGGCCTAGCGTTGGAGTGTGCCTCAGGAGGGCAGGACTTAGGCCACAGGGGCCAGGCGGGCCTGGGAGCCGCAACTTGCCCTGGGCTCGCCCTGCACTCTACAGGTCCTCTCTGTTGCAACAGATGAAACCACAGATGAAACCATCTGAACTGCTTCTGTGATTTAGGTTGGAAAAAAGATACCCAAAAACCAACCCCTTTGGGAGGAAGTGAACCCCTCAGAGGGACAGGGAGGGGAGATATGACTCTGCGTAGCCTGTGTGTGGTGCTCAGCCCTGGCACCCGGCTGGCAGGGAAGCCCTGTCTCACTTGTGCCCAGCACCCGCAGCCACCCAGAGGCGGGCTTCACAAGCCTTCTGTCCTGCCCGCTCCCTGCGCCCCTCCACACCCCTTGCACGTGCGCCGTGGGTCTCCTCTCCAAAGCTGGGGGCCCCTCTCCCGGCTCTGGGTCCCCGCCCCCTCGGGGCACTCTGAGGGACCTCGCGGAAATCGCTCCGCCAGGGGATAAACAAGCCGCCTGTCCTGCCAGGCCGGGAGGAGATGAAAGCCTGAGGGTTTCTCCTCTGATCAAGAAACAGGCTCTGGAAGGGTGTGGGCCTGGAGCCTTATCTACCATACTAGGAAATGGTTTTAGAATGAACTGCTAAAACAAGCATCCTTGGACGTTTCTTGGTGTTGGAGGCTTTCGGGGCGCGGGGCAAGAGTCTGGGGCATTTGGATTTTGGCAACGAACCAGTAAATACAAACAGTGCTGAGAGAAGGGCCAACAAGCTTCATCTGGGCTCAGAGAGCTGTGGGGTGCCAGGGCCTGGGCCCAAGGAGGTGGCAAAATTCAAGGTGCTGACCTGTTCCCTCTCCACCAATCTGCAAGGAGCTGGGGTAGCAGGGAAGAGAGGACCTGGGGGATTGGACAGATTCTCTCCAATCAGTGGGGACCCCAAATTCCAAGTCCACTGCAGTTCCAGCTTCCTGGGGCTCAGGAATCCCAAGAGAAACTATGCGTGCTTCCCTGAAAATGTAGTTGTGAAATCAAATCCAGGGGGTGAGAAGCGTGGAGAAGGCTTTTGAGGTGGGGAGAAGTGGTGCCTGGGAGGGCAGACAAGGGATGCTGAGGGTCAGTAATGTTCTGCTTCTTTATCCGGGTGGTGGTAACACCGGTGTGTTCAGTTTATAGAAGTCCATAGGGCTGTACAATTAAGACTTGTTCACTTTTCTGCAGGAATGTTCCACTTCAATAAAATTGACATTAAAAATTATATATGTGTGTATATATCATAAAGATGTGTACACACACACAGAGGCCAGAGTTTGAAAGGAAAGGGCTTTACGAAAAGGGTAGGGGGTCCACAGAAAACCCCATCTATTTTCTATCCCTAGTGTCTGAGGGTTTTAAAGAATTCTGGATGTGTTGGGAACAGGCTGGGGCCCAGCAACTAAGGCTGAGTTTGGGGGTGGGAGGTAGGGGGTGCCATCTAATACTAAGACCAAAGTTTTCGTAGCCAAATGATTTCTGAGAGCAATGCACAGAGCAATGTAATTTATTTCCACTTAACACACACACACACACACACACACACACATTCACACACTCACACACACATGCACAGAGTTTTCTACTTCACTCAAAGCATTTTTCAGAAATATTTTCCCTAAGATGGGGGCAGGAAAGAGGGTGTGTGGAATGGATGCTGTTTTGGAAGACCAGTTGGTTCTCTGAGATTTTTTTTTTTTTTTTGAAGACACTTCCTTCTGATAGACTTTTGCTTTCAGAAAATACTTTAGAAAGAGATCAAAGCACTCTCTCCCCAGCCCACTTTCCCAGTGTCTTCAACCCTTACTTCTCTTATCACCCACGCCACTGGGCTCTGACGCTCTGTATACAGAGCGGGGCAATTGGCTTTGAAGCCCCGGATTAAGCCGGGCCAAATCCTTGCCTCAGAATAACAAACAATACAGGTTCAACAGGAGTTCTCATCAGTAGTTCATTTTTCAAACACAAATTCACTGTCACTAACACAAGCAACATTGAACTCAACAGGCTATGAAGGCTGATAGTGGAGATTTATCTGGTGGCAAAACCATGACCTAGGAGTAGAGGAGTCAGACGGTTAGGAAATTTTCATATTGGGGAGGTTTTTATTTAAATTTTGTGGAGCTCACTTTTATCTGTGTTTGGGAGAAAAGGCAGTTTCTCACATGGATCAAGCTTGGCAGAGATGTGAGGTAGCAGAGAGGGCCCTGCTCTCTGCAGTTAAGGGCATAAACTCTCTGGGTGCAGCCTTCTGAGAGGCTTAGAGAACACTCTGGCCCCATTTGACACTCGACTTCAGGGCTTCCTGAGCATTCAGAAATCGGCTGTCTTGAACTGTGGCTGGCATGTTATTCACCCTCTCCCGTTGTCAGAGAACTTAAAGTCACTGTCCAATGAAGGAGACCCTGTTTCCCTTTGGCCGTCAGCTCTTCAAGGGCTTAAGGCATAACTAAGGACTCACACTGGCTTGAGAACATTCGGGCTCCTTTTCTCCAGCCCCCCTCCTTCAGCCAGAGAGCAGTCGTGCCCCTAACCAGCCAGGGTCTCTAGGGCAGCACAAGAACTCCACCTCAAGCAGGTCCCCATAAACAAGCAATCAAGGGGATTTCTCAAAGTTGGGGTTTCTCAAAGTTCGGGGGGTGGGGCATCACTTCTTGGCTTGTGTAGTAACTGCCTAACCCTGCTGCTATGGGCAAGTGCCAAATGCCTCCCCTTCTCAGGGGTCGGGTTTACATTCTCTTGGTTCTCCAGCTCAGGCAGTCTAGAACTCTATGACACAAAGTTCAGGAGAAACATCAAGAAACAGAAATGTCCCAGGAAGGCCGATGGTACAGAGCACAAAGAAGAAAAGAGGGAGAGGCACTGGACTGGACAGGACCGGAGGAGCCAGGAGCCTGAGCAAAGCAAGCTGCCTTCCAAGGCTGCCGTGGGCGGGAGGCGGGGGGAGGAGGCGGACACAGGGGTCGGAGCAGTGAAAGTGGTCTCTGAAGTCAGTGGGCAGCTAGGCAAGGGGTTCTGTGAGAACCGTGCTGGCAGAGGATGAGGCTAGTGACTTTCCTAAGCACTAGGCTGGTGCAAGGAAAACTTTCTGCCAGAGAAATGAAAGATTGCGATGG
Source organism: Aepyceros melampus (assembly GCA_006408695.1). Classification (NCBI taxonomy): domain Eukaryota; kingdom Metazoa; phylum Chordata; class Mammalia; order Artiodactyla; family Bovidae; genus Aepyceros; species Aepyceros melampus. The sequence goes on from SJXQ01010391.1 coordinate 213,532, forward strand.
ATCCTTAATTGGCCAACATCATCACGGCCATTTAAAAATTATTATCATCATTCCCTGAGGTCCCTCTCTAAGCCTCCATTAGGATCAGGCACAAATATCTGCCTGAAGCCAGTCACCTCTGGAAATGTGTGTGTGTGTGTGTGTGTGTGTGTTGGGAGAGGGAGGGAGGAGGCCTCATGCAGGTGCAGGAAACCCCACTGAGGAGAATCACAAATGCCTTTTGTTTAAAAGGCAGGGGCCAGGCATGCCCAAAGAGCATGCCAGCCATTCATTTTCAAGAGACAAGGTTATTTCTGCAGCCTAAAAATGGAAGTTCTAGATCTTTCTCTTCTTTCCTTCCCTACATCCCAGCAGTAACAAGAAATAACCACCTCTCCCATTCACACCTATAATCCACTTAGCAATTTACCAAGCACTGCTCACAATATCCCTGGTTTGAATCTCAGAGTAACTGAAAAAGAAAGAACGGCAGGTAGGTCTACAGTCTCCATCCGGTTTGAACAAATACCTCTGAGCCACAGGATATTTGGGGACTACCCCAAGCGCACACAGCTAGGATAAGGCAGGGCTCGTGACACCTGACCCCCACTGTCCTCAGTGAGTGCCCCATGAGGCACCCCCCTCATCACATCCCCCAATATATCTTCCCTCCCATTCCCAAGTGCAGCAAACTCAAGCCCTGACATCTTGTTCCTTCCCTGATAGAAGTCCTGGATGGCCACAGGACCCCTCTGACTTAGGCAAGAGGGCAGGGAAGTGCCCAGACCCCCATCCCCAACAAAACAAAGAAAATTTGCAAGGCCTGTCAGTGGGCAGACCGGAAGGACCCAGCACCCCTACTCTGTCTACAGCAAACCACCAGCTTTTTATGTCCTTTGACGCATCATTCCCTAAGCAGCTCGGCGGAAGTTCTCTAAAAAGGAGAAGAAAAACGCTGAGTAAATGCCGGACATTTCTCTAATTGTGACGAACGGAATTCGCTAGCATTTACCGTGGGCTGACATGGGCCAGGAGCTGTGCTAGGGCTTTACAGGCAACTGTACAAAGACCTCTTATTTTACAGATGGAGATGAGGAGAGAGCAGAGACCCTAAAATACCTGGCCAGAGGGTTGCACAGATAGAAGGAGGTGAGCGGAACCGGAAGCCCCAAGTCGGGCTCCCCATTCCTGGCGCCTGATGCTTCACCATCTTATTCCTCAGAAAACTCAGCTAGGGGCCCACGGCCAGACAATGGGACATTTTCACACCTAAACTGTACCCCGGAGGCCAAAATCGAGTGTGAGTTGGTGGAGGAGGCAGAGTAGAGGGGTTGGACTCGGGAACCTGAACTTTCTCCAGGTTCGGTCTACAGCAAGCCCCCTTCACCTGATAACCGCCCTCCTCGCGGTTCCAGCCCCACCCGGGCCGCGCCACCCCAGCGAATGTCTCCATCCTGCCCGGGTCCGCGGCTTCCTCCTCTCTCCCTCTCCTCCCGGGTCTCTCCCACAGACACCAGCGCATTTTAAAGATGTTTCCACTTTATAAATCATCCCTCTCTGGCAGCCACCCGAGGACCGCTCCCCGAACAACACACACACACACACACACACACAGCCCGAACGGTGCCTTCTCCTTGGCTGAAGGGGACCGGCAACGGCCGAGCGGCACCCGCGAGATGAGAGCCCTGGGGTTCACGCTCCCCACCACCCCACCCCACCAAATTTAGGGAAATAGGAAAACATGGTCCAGTCCCCTTCCTCCATCTGTGGAGGGGCATCTCCGAGTCCCCAGTCATTGCAACCCTGAGCAACCGGGCAGGTCCCCAAAGGAGGCGAACAAAGCTGCACCCCCACCCCCACGACCCCAGGGCCCAAAAGTTCTGGAGCTGGGACCTCCGGCGGCGCCGACCCGAATTTGCATTTCATTTGCATAACACTGCCCCGCCCCTGCCTCTGGTCCCCGCCGGTCCCGCCGCTCCCTGGGCCGTGCAGCTCCCTACCGGCTGCCGGCGGCCAGTTCAGAAGCTCCGGCAGACCAGGAGCTAAGGCCTGAATGGCGGAGGAGGCCGAGTTGTTGTCCTCTGGGCTGAAGATCTAGGGGGCTGCTAAGAGCCTCTGGGATTCCCACTGCCGCCCGTCTGTCACGCGCCCCGAAGGAAACCAGCGCTGACCTGCCGGCCTTGGTGATGATCATCTCGGTGCCCGCCTCGTGGAACTTCTTCCAGAGCTCCTTCTCATGCAGGCCCACCTTGATGTTCTCGATGGTCTGGGAGGGCAGGGGGGGACTCGTGTTGGCCTGGCCCAGGGCTACAGGCGCAGCCCTCAGAAAGGAGGACACTGCCAGCCCCGCTAGGAGCCCAGGCTCCTGGAGTCCTGGCAGATTTCGTTTCACAAAATGTTCTGTACCATTGGTGAATTTTTAAAAATGTGAATGTAATCAGTGAATCTCCCTTCTTCGGAGCTGCACCTACAGACGGGCCCACAAAGGACACGCAAACCGACCTTGTCTGGGTCAACGACACACGGCTACACAAACATAAACACTCTACCCAACACGGCCACAGACTTGCGGGTAGACACAACGACCTGGGAGGGGCACCTCTGCCCCCGACCGACAGCGTAGCACCCGCAGACGCGGCCTGCAGACCCGCACGGGCAGAGGGCGTGCACGGGGTCACGGTGACGTCCGTCCCCTCGGCCCGGAGCTGGACGGATTCCCGCAGCCACCGGACCAGGGGCCACTCTCCCCGCCTGGTCCCAAGGCTTTGGCCTCTCGTCCTCTTGAGGTCGAGGCGCTGGACCCTTTTCCCGGGCTCGCTGCACTGCGGGGTACCCCCTGTCGCCTGTCC
>SJXQ01010391.1:222111-232173 GCA_006408695.1 Aepyceros melampus
CGACCATGCCAGCCACACATTCTCACACCTCCGCGCGCCGGCCCGCGCTTGCGCCTGCGGTCGGGCCCCGGGCCTTGTCGCGACGGCCGGGCCCGGGCCTCGTCTGGGACCGACCCCGCTGCTCACCGGCCCGCGCTCTTCCGGGCCCACCGGGCAGCGGGCGCTGCAGTTGGCCGCGGGGTCACGAGTGAGGGCAGGCCTTGCGCCCAGGCGGGGAGGAGGCCCCGTGGCCCGGGCCTGCAGCGGCGGCGGCGGCGGCGAGGAGGTGCGGCGCCGGCCTGAATCGGAGCCCAGGCCCAGGCTCCGAGGTGCCAGCGCTTGGCAGAGCCTCTTGGGGAAACTGCGGCCCAGGGCCAGGACTCTGCCAGCAGCTCCCCGAGATCCCGGAGGGCTGAAGAGGAAGCCCAATGTCTGCTCCAGTCTAAGAAGCCCAGACGGCCTCGCACGGAGCCAGCCGGCCTCTGGTCTCGAAAGTGAGTGCCCCTCAGCCGCCTAGACCTCCCTGCCCGGCCTCTGTCTCACTTATCTCCATGTCTGTCTGTGCCTCCCCGCAGGCCCCTGCAGCTGCACAGCCAGGCAGTCCCATGTGGACCTCAGCCCATGCCCAGCCTGCCCACTCATGTGCAAAGGCCCCGGAGTCCTTGGTCAATAGAATTCCTAGATAAGCTCCTCAGTTCTCAGCATGGGCTGCATTCTCAGTGGTGTTCCATCCTCTCCAGTCAGCCTCTGTTCCTTTCCAGATTCTGACCTCAAAAGCAGATTCACGGGAACACGACAGGGAAAATCCTTTGCTGGATGTCTCCGTCCCTTTTATAATGCTAGGAGATGGAGAGCGGGGCATCAAGGCTTTCCCCACCCCCCTGCACACAATGAGGGAAGGAGAACACCAACTCAAGAAAAGCCAGCTGCCCTTGTCAGGAGCCTGTGATGCTGGTCCATCGTGGGCCCACTGCCCAAGAATCCCTGTCTCCCCCCATCAGTACCAGAGCCTGCTGCCCCATCTTCCCTTCATGACTTCTCTCATGGAGCAGGCCCTGGTCATGGAGTCCCAAACCAGGAAGGGAAAGTAAGGTCTGAGAGAGGTGGAGAAGCTTAATCCTCCTCTAATTGTGCCTCCTCCTGGAGCAGAGCCAGGGAAGGTCCTGGTGTTTCAGGAGATGCCTGGGGAGTCATGTTTCCTGTGTTAGGGAGAACTGGATGACATTCCTCAGCGTCTGTGCCCAAGCCCCCTCCCATGTCTTCTCCAATAGCCTGGAGGGAAATCCCTGGCAAGTAAATAGCATTTGGACTAACCAAGCAACTACTGTGTGGCATGGTGAACAGGGAGGGCAGTCAATCACCAGTACCATGGGAAGACCAGAGTTAGGCCAGACCCTGGAAAGAGTTTCCTGACAGTCATGGAGGAAGTTCATAATAAGACCATCTAATGTAGCTCTTTAGAGAAGCTATAGAGTGGAAACTTCCTAGCAGTTCAAGGCTTTCTGGAGCTCATGAGAGATAACCTAAATCAAAACTGACCAGTTCATGATGTTATGGAGAAATATGATATGGAAGAGACAGGCTAGGTTTTGGTGACTAAAAGGAAGGGGCAAACCAGCTAGCAACTGAGGAAGAAAAAGGGAGAGGTTATATGCACAAATTCTCCATTACTCGAATGGAATACATTATTTTGTTGATTCTAAGAAACACATTTTTTTTCACATTTTGACATCTCTTAAACTAGGATGCATCTTAACATCAATGGTGTGTCATAGTTTAAGTAGCAGTTTTATTTTTCTTATGGTACATAGAGTAATAGAATAGTTTACAATTGATGAAATATAGTATTTGCTGATAAATGGCCTGTGGAGAAAAGAAAAAGACCAATTTTTCCCTCTCAGGACAGATGCGAGGAGTTCAAAGTACACACACTCTCCTCAACTAGCTGAGCTAAGTCGATCATAACCAAGTGTCTATAACACCACCTTGGGTTACTCAGGGGAAGTCTCAAGTTTGGTGTCAGACTGTCCAAGGTTTTGAAATCTGGCTCTGAGTCCTGGCTCTATTTAGCAGCTGTATGACCTTGAACAAGTCCCTTGACACCTACATAAAAAGGGGATAATCATACCAACTGGCACAGTGGTAAAGAATCTACCTGCCATTGCAAGAGACAGGAGACCCAGGTTCGATCCCTGGGTTGGGAGGATCCCCTGGAGTAGAAAATGGCAACCCACTCCAGTATTCTTCCCAGGAAAATGTCATGGAGAGAGGATCCTGTAGGCTCTAGTCCATGGGGCTGCAAAGAGTCAGACATAGCTGAGTGACTGAGCATGCACCTGCATACCAGCATACTAGCAAATTGTGAGATTTGGGTAAGTCAGTACATATAAATGATAATAAAGGTTAGTTCCCAAGTATTTTTAAGATGTATTTTACCCCACCTCTTTCTCAAAGAGGCTTGAGGTGATTTATAACCAAAATAAGAAAATAATAATACAAGTAGAAAGGCAAAGTAGGGTCGAGGAAAAAGAGAAAGAATATATGCCATCACTAAGTGTTGATGAAGTTGGTATAATTGAGAGAAAATTCTGGCTTACTACCAACAGGGCAAAATGGTAGTTCTCCATTTCAGAAATGTGGAAACACTATTTCCTTGGTAAAGAATGGGGAGAAAACTTTACCTTGACCCTAAACATTAAAGCATTAATAGCTTCTCACATAAATGTTTATTCTTATATCTGTACATTGTCTTATCATTTACAAAATGGTTCCACAGCTACTTTCTCATTTGGTGCTGTATTAACTCTATTTTTAATCTCCATTTTATGGATTCATCCACCCAAAGAAATATTTATCAAGTACCTACTATGTGGCAGACACATAAACAAGAGGAAAGGCCAACTAAGCATTCTATTAGTTAGCCAGCTGCTTAGCTAACCAGTTACTAACTGCAGATTCACAAACAACCTAAAAGTGTATTAATTCATCACCTATGCAGTCAGTCCCAAAGGGAGCAAGGGCTACAGGATAATCTGGAAAATCCTAGTCAATATGATAAGGTGGCTTGTTCAGAGCCTAGGGTGGGCTTGGTTGAAGATGATTACTTGAGATGGCACCATATGGTAGTGAAAAACAATTACAAGTTTTTAGGAAATCCTAGGTTTTGGAGCATTTAATAAATACCAACATCAAGCCCCACCCCGGAACAACTGAGTCAGAATCTCTGAGAATAGAGCCAAGGTTCTGCCAATCATGGAAATCCTATTTCCGGCTCTCGTAGTCTCTTTCATAGCTAGGAGTGGTCATGTGACCCAGTGTTGGCCAATGAGGCCCAAAGGAAAGACTGGAGGGGAGATAGGCTGTGGGGAATTTTTTGCTTTGTTGATAAAAAAAAGGAAGACAGTCTTCTTTTCGCCTGTGGATGAGATCCTTGGAGTTCTCACACTCTAGAGACCTTGAGGCAAAAAGGATGAAGATCAATGTGCTAAGGATATCAGAGCAAAAAGAAAGAGCCTGGGTTCCTGATGCCATCACTGAGCATGTAAAGCTGCTTTGCAAATGTGAGAAAAAATAAACCCTATTTCTTTACATCATTGTTAGCTTGACTCTCTGTTACTTACAGTCTTACTCCTGAGATATATGTGAAGGTCCCAGCTCAGTGCCGAATGAGTTCTTGGTGTTCCATAATGAAAAACACACATTTTAGTGTCTTTATGTGTTCTTGTATATGTGCACATACCTTCTCATTCCAATCCAGGAAACAAAATCCCTCCACACTTCCTCCCAGCCACATATTCTGTGTGTGCTATGATCTAAGGCCCGGGATCCTTAGCAAGAGAAAAAAGAATGGGTGAGGCAGCAGGGAATTTACCTGTCCCCTGTGTCTTTCTTGTTACCAGTAGCCCTAATTCTTGGTTCCAGATTCCCCAGCCAACATCCCACTGGGATTATCAAACTCAGGACAACTGGTGGGGGCAGGAGCTTGAGCTCACTCTGGAAATTGGAGGATGGAACAAGGAGAATGGGTAGTGGGTGGCAGCTGCTGCTGCAGGTGCTTCCCCTCTTACCACAGGCATAGGTCTGCACACCTGACCTCTCACCCTGGCCTCCCAGGCCTTCTCCCACAAAGAGAATTAGGAAGCTTCCAGTTAGAAGGAACTGGGGACTGGACTGGCTGGATCCTGGACCTGGGTGAGATAGGCTGCTCTGAGCCGCCTCAGGACTGAGGACAGAGGCAGTGGTTCACCAATAACACAGGTAGGTCCCTCCTAAGATTCTCACTGGAGGAACTACAGAGATAAAGAATGAATCATCAGATCTGGGTTTTGCAACCTAGATCTCTTGTTCCAGAGTCCTTAACAGTAGGTGGATTCACTGCAGAAAATCAGCTAATTTCTTCCCCCTTACACTACATGCTCCTGAACTGCCACTTCTTTCCATTTCCCCCGATAAGACTTCCCTGAAACACATTTATTTTACAATCTGTCTGAGGAAGGTATAACTGCACTATGGTTGTGTTAGATTAAAAAAAAAAAATCTAACTCAGAGAAATTAATTTTTCCACTCCCCTGCCCTTCTTTCCTTCTCTTTCTCCCTTCCATCCTTCCTAAGCATAGATTATCCACAACCAGCTTTTAATTTGGCTTCTCAAGGGTTTTTCTGAATACGGGGTGGAAACAAATCAGAATTCAAGAATAAGAGAGTATTGCTATTAGACAGCCCTTGAAATTTGAGGTTTAAGAAAACCTGAATTCATGTCCTCAACAGGCTGTTGACAGAGGGACCTAGAGCGTGATCTCCTTTAAGCCTCTGTTTCTTCATCTGTAAAAGGAATTGAATAATAACTGCCACCTCATAGGGTAGTAGAAAGGACGAAGTGATTTCACATAGATAAAAGTGCTCGCGAGCGTTCACCCCTCTTGCTACACTTGGTCCATTCTCTTGCTTCTAAGCAGTCAGAGGCACGCTGGGGCTGTTAACTGGTCAGACCTCCATAGTAAGAGTTTCCATTCCCTCAGCCGAAGCTGAGTGGATGGAGCTGTCCAAGGAGCCCTGCGCTCAGGAGCCATGCCAACACTGGCACTGAACAGGGCACAGCCCCCGGCCTGTGCGTTCCTGGGAGGTAGCACCCCAGACCTCTAGAATTCAACAAACCCTCCAAGGGGAGGGCAGGAAGGCGTCCAGAGGCCCGACCCCCACGTCTCTGCATTTTCTGAAGTTTCCCCTTTGAACACGTTCCTTTATTTATTGGGCCTCATTTAACCTCAGCCATGTCCTCCTGGGATCATTTATTTGGTAACTGTCACTCAGCCTGCTCTGGTATTAACCTCATAATCCTATTGATTTCCTCCAAGCTAGCTGGGGGCTTTCTCGACTTCTTCCCGGGGCCGGTAGGGGCTGATTCCCAGTTCTGGTCATTACCGAGGAAGAGGCCCCAGACGGGAAAGGGCCTGCCTGGAGGACCATCTACGGGTTCCTGGTTCCCACCTTGGCTCCTTCCAGGTTCGGAGAGGCAGATTGGGGAGGCCTTGGATGCTGAAGTGTGAGGTAAAAGCGGCTGAGCACCCACCGACCCCGCCAGGAGTTCCCTGACTGGTACTGCGGCCGTCTTTCAGCTCCCAAGGCCTGCTCTTCACCAATCGCAGCTTTGCTTGGCCAGGAGCCCCGCCCCCTTCCGCCATCTTGGACCCCGGAGGGGTAACGGGCCCAATCACTGTGGTGGAAGTGGGGAGGTGGGGCCGAGTCTGCAGCTCGCGCCCACGTGGCCGTGGGCCTGCGCCTTCCCGCCACCTGCGGCCGGAGCCTGGCCCCTGTCGAGCTGCAGCTGCAGCTCCCAGACACCACCCCTGCCCGTCGCCAGGGGATTAGTGTCCGTCTGTCGTTTGGGATCGCCTCGGTGGGGGTTATCCCAGCCCAGACCAGGGCCTCCCTTTTGCCCTTCCCACAACCACTGTCTCAAGGGCCCAGCCTGGGCGGAAGGGATTGTGTTGGGGATCCAACAGCCTGGGGTGCTGATCTCTCCCAGAGCGGAGGTGTGGGGTGACGGGAGTCCCCCCTCCCCACCAAGCCTGAGCCACATGTGCTGGGAAGTTCATTTCCCCTTGTTTTGCAGAACGGGCTCAGGGATTGACCCCAGGAGTGACCCCAGTGTCAGGAGGCATTAATGATCTCCATACGGGCAATAAACAGGCAGACTGGCTGGTTTGGTGTGGAGGTGCCCTGGAATGGGGCCGCCTTATTAGCCTCACATTCGCTCAAGGGTAGAGGCTTAATTAGCAAGGGCTCCCTCCCCCAAACATCCTTGAGCTCCTTGGGTACATGGCTGGAGACACTGGAGCCCTCTGGCTGGTTCCTCTGCTCCTTGTAGGCCTCCTCAGGAGGCAACTTCTTGAGGGGTCAGTTTAGCTATTTGGCCACTTCCAACAGGAATTCTTGCTTGCTCCTGATGAAGTCTCTCTTCTTTTAAAAAGCCTCCAAAGGCCAAACCCACACATTCTGTCACCTCTCTTTTTTGTCTATAAGAACCCAGGAACAAGAAGTCATTCGCTCAAGGGTAGAGGCTTAATTAGCAAGGGCTCCCTCCCCCAAACATCCTTGAGCTCCTTGGGTACATGGTTGGAGACACTGGAGCCCTCTGGCTGGTTCCTCTGCTCCTTGTAGGCCTCCTCAGGAGGCAACTTCTTGAGGGGTCAGTTTAGCTATTTGGCCACTTCCAACAGGAATTCTTGCTTGCTCCTGATGAAGTCTCTCTTCTTTTAAAAAGCCTCCAAAGCCCAAACCCACACATTCTGTCACCTCTCTTTTTTGTCTATAAGAACCCAGGAACAAGAAGACCTTCCTCTTCTTTAACTCTCCCTAAGCCCTATTTTCCCAAAGAGCAAGCGAGCTAAGTAGGTGGTTGCCAGCCTTTTGGGGGGTGGGAAACTGCCTAAACTATGAAAAACACAATCTGATTTGTCATTTTCCCTCCAAATGTATTTCCATCAGGTTGGTTACTTGTTCTAGATGCTTGTTGGTTACTCGTTCCCACCCAGTCTCGTGGGAGAGACAGACTTGTAAACATATGCCCAGTAATAAAAGGGGCTCAGGGCTATGATCTATTTCCATGTTAAATGCGAAGAAAGTACAAAAGAGGGGATAATGAACTCATCCTTCCTTGTTCCATGAAGTTCCATGAGGAGATAACATCTGAGTGCATTTTTGAAAGATGAATATGTGTAGGATCCGGAGAGGTAGAGGATGTGAAAAAGAAGTCCCAGGAGAGCAGAAGGGCAAGTATTGGGTTAGCCAGAAAGTTTGTTCGTGTTTTTCCTAACCATCTTATGAAAACAAAACATTCTAAAGGAGATCAGTCCTGGGTGTTCATTGGAAGGACTGATGCTAAAGCTGAAACTCCAGTACTTTGGCCACCTCATGCGAAGAGTTGACTCATTGGAAAAGACTCTGATGCTGGGAGGGATTGGTGGCAGGAGGAGAAGGGGACGACAGAGGTTGAGATGGCTGGATGGCATCACCGACTCGATGGATGTGAGTCTGAGTGAACTCCGGGAGTTGGTGATGGACAGGGAGGCCTGGCGTGCTGCGATTCATGGGGCCGCACGACTGACCGACTGAACTGAACTGAACAAACTTTTTGGCCAAAGCAATATAAAGGTTCAGGGGCTTTCCTGATGGCTCAGTCGGGAAAGAATCCACCTGCAGTGCAGGAGACATAGAAGATGCTGCTTCAGTCCCAGGATTGGGAAGATCCACTGGTGAAGGAAATGGCAACCCACTCCAGTATTCTTGCCTGGAAATCCCTGGGCTACAGTCCATGGGGTCTCAAAGAGTCGGACACAACTGAGTGACTAAGCACGCACGATACAAAGGCACAAAGGGCATGTTTGAGGAGCAGCATAACTGCAGTGGTAGAAAATGAAGCTTTGTAGAAAGGTACAGTTTGGGAATGGCCTTGAAACCCTGTTAATTATCTAGATAGTGTTGAGGACATTGAGCTCCTCAGAGACAGCGCAAATGAGAGCTCAACAGGTACTGAGTGACTCAGCTTCACTGAGGAAAAAGAATTAAACATGAACAAGGAGAGCCTAAGAAACTGAGAGGCAAATTGTCATCATATGCATTCTTTGTGCAGACTTACCAATTTGCACAAGAAAGGAAGTCCCTGGCAGTGCAGTGGATAAGGACCATTTGCCTTCCAATGCAAGGGGTGCAGGTTTGATCCCTGGTTGGGGAGCTGTGATTCTACCTGACTCATGGCCAAAAAAACCAAAAGATAAAACAGATCCAGTGTAACAGATTCAATAAAGATGTTAAAAATAGTTCACAGAAAAAAGAAAAAAAAAAGAAAAGCACAAAAAGAGACACCCAGATGCTTTAGTTAGTTTCTTGGAGTTTTCACAATAGACCAAGTCTATAAGGAGAAAGAAAATTTTGAAGATGTACCAAAGGCGGACAAGGCCCATTGTGAAAGAGACATGAAAACCTGTATCTCTCTTAAAGGGGAAACAAACAGAAAAAAAAAAAGTTCAAAGGTACTCAAGAGGCTTCCTTCAGCCTTTTTCTTATTCTGTTCTGAGTTTGACCCCAAATTCAAAGGGGAGCATCTGGGCCTATCCATTGGTGATGGTTGCAGAGAACCTGGGAGAGATGAGGAATACACTGCAGCAGATGACAGCAAGCAGCCTTATAAAAAGAAGGTTGAAGGGAAAATATGGACAGGATATTAGTGTCTACAGAGCCAAAGGAAGCTGATGTAGCAAAAAAGAGAGTCACCAAGGCTGAAAAAAAGCAAGAAAAAGAAAGAAGATTAAAAGGGGGAGGAAGAGAAAGAGGAAGAAGATGATGATGAATAAGTTGGTTCTATTGAATTTTTTTTTTTTCTTGCCTTTAAAGCATTTATGGAGAAGGGAATTACAATCCACTCCAGTATTCTTGCCTGGAGAATCCCATGGACAGAGGAGCCTGACAGGCTACGGTCCATGGGGTCGCAAAGAGTCGGACACAGCGAGTGACAAAACAGCATAAAGCATTTAGCTCCCTCATACACAACTCCTTTTTAAGAAACAACTGAAATGTAAGGCTGGGTAAGATTTGTTTTTACACTGTACAGTGTCTTTTTTTCTCCCCTATGGTTACACTGCCAAATGTGTCTTTAGCCAGCTCTGTCTTGGTGGTATTTTCAATGGCTGCTAACCTGATATAGTGTGAGGGTTATAAATTGGTATGGAAATTTAAAGTAGGTTCTTGTTGAGCTTCCCTGGTGGTCCAGTGGCTAAGACTGCACTTCCCACTGCAGGAGGAACAGTTTCAACCCCTGGTCAAGGAACTAAAATTCCACATGTCTTGTGGCCAATAATAAATAAGTAAAAAATAAAAAGTACTTAAAAATAAAATAGGCTCTTGTTGGTGCATCACACAAATTAATTATATATGAAGATAGTAGTCTTCTCATCTTCAGTTGTCTTTGATGAGGTTTATATTAATACAAAATAATTGTTCTGTTACTGAATACCACTCTGTAACTGCAAAAACAAAATGTTGCAGCAATTTTGTTGACCATCTGAATTCCTCTAAGTAAATACAATTTTAAAAAATCAGTATTGTTGTCCTTTTCCTAGGTCTGAAGCTTTTCTTATTGAGGGGAAGCTCGTCTTTTGCCTTCACCCATTTTGGATCACATAAATTATTAGCGTGTTTATCTTTTCAATACAGTTAGCTGATCAGCAGTGGCCATAGGACTGGAAAAGGTCAATTTTCATTCCTATTCCAAAGAAAGGCAATGCCAAAGAATGCTCAAACTACCGCACAATTGCACTCATCTCACATGCTAGTAAAGTAATGCTCAAAATTCTCCAAGCCAGACTTCAGCAATATGTGAACCGTGAACTTCCTGATGTTCAAGCTGGTTTTAGAAAAGGCAGAGGAACCAGAGATCAAATTGCCAACATCCGCTGGATCATGGAAAAAGCAAGAGAGTTCCAGAAAAACATCTATTTCTGCTTTATTGACTATGCCAAAGCCTTTGACTGTGTGGATCACAATAAACTGTGGAAAATTCTGAAAGAGATGGGAATACCAGACCAC
>SJXQ01010392.1:0-161101 GCA_006408695.1 Aepyceros melampus
AGATCATTTGACCAAAGGCTGTATCCTCGTGTGTCTTTCCTCTCTCGATTCCTGGTCTAAGCACAGACCCCCAGCACTCCACGGGCACAGAATACTATTAAGTGCAAATAGTAAAATGTATTTGAAACAATGATTTCACTGCGCTCTTGATGCTGAAACTCAGTCTCCAGGGCTCCACCTGAAGCAGTGAGTCAGATAACGGTATCAAGGTGTCAGTGCTCCTCGGGGCTCGGTTCTCCGGGCCCCCATCCTGGGGCCTTAGATCTTGAGTTTAGTAGTGGGTATAGAGATGTCCACTGCCTTTTCCTCTATATTTTTTGTATGTCTGAAATATAGCTTAATATAATTTTTAAATTAAAATAAAAATGTAGAGATAAACAAAAATGTCACACATGAATATATTAACAGTGAAGAACGAGGAAAACCTAAAATAAACTTTTAATAGGAAACAGATAACATTAATGTGGTATGTGAATATATACTAAATTGAAATATATATATCATTGAAAATGATGGTTTAGATTTTCTCTTTTGTGGGAAAATGACCATGATATATTACTCAATGGGAAAAACAGATTACAAAATGCAAACTATATTTGACCCCATTTACTTTAAACTCTTTGTTAATACAAAAGATATTTAATTTTTTCTTTCTAAAGATATACTGTGGTTCATTCTGGGTGGCAAGATTTTAGGACATATACATATTCTCCTTCAAGTAAAATTTAAATGTTTTAAATGGTTTTTTTTAACATAAGTTATTATTTTAAAAAAAAATTTTAATGGTGTTTCTATTTGGAAAACAATTTCCTAAAAGTAGTAATTCACTTGTATTTCTTTCTAAGGTCAAAAGAAATCCAAAGGGTGTTTGTTGATCTTTCTGTTGGTTTTATCTTTATTTATTTGCTTGAAAATAACTAAAGACATACAGCTAAATAAAATAAACCAAGGAACACAGCAACAACTTTATGCCTTTAAAGGCATATAAAATTTCTCACTTTTTTCTCCTTTATGTTATAATCAGAAAGCAAAGCTTTTCTATGTTCATAAAGACATATTTCCTCCTTAGGTAGGTTGTTATGATTATATTACCCAAGGCAATCTATAGATTCAATGCAATCCCTATCAAATTCCCAATGACATTTTTGTCACAGAGCTAGAATTTTAAAAAATTTTAATGTGTATAAAATATAAAGACCCTGAATAGTAAAAGCAATCTTGAGAAAGAAAAGCGAAGCTGGACGTATCATTCCCTGATTTCAAAGCTGAAGTAATCAAAACAGCATAGTACCAGGGCACACACGCACACACACTCACACGAAACTGAAATATAGATCAATGGAGCTGGATAGGAAGCCCAGAAATAACCCCACACAGCTGTAGTCAATTCGTCTATGACAGAAGAGGCAAGAATATACGATAGGAAAAGACTCTCTCTTCAATAAGTAGTGCTGTGGACAACCACACGCAAAAAAAAAAAAAAAATTTAGAACATTCTCTAACACCACACACAAAAATAAATTCAAAATGGATTAAAAACTTGAATGTAGGACTGGATACTATGAAGCTATTAGAGGAATCAATATCTTTCTGTATCCATCTCCTAGAGTAATAAAAAGAAAAACAAAACTAAACAAATGAGACCTAGTTAAACTTAAATGCATTTGCACAGTAAGGAAATCATAAACAAAATGAAAAGACAACCCACAGAATGGGAGAAAATATTTGCAAATGAATTGACCAAAAGGTATTAATCTTCAAAATATACAAACAGCTCATGGAACTCAATATCAAAAAAAAAAAAAACTCAATCAAAAAATGGACCAAAGATCTAAATAGATATTTCTCCAAAGAAGATATACAGATGGCCAAAAAGCCCAGGAAAAGACACTCAAAATCACCAGTTATCAGAGAAATGCAAGTTAAACCCAAAATCTCCCACCAGACAGAAAGGCCATCAAAAAAGTCTACAGATAAATGCTGAAGAAGGTGTAGGTAAAAGAGAAGTCTTCTAAACTGTTGGTGGGAATGTAAATTTGTGCACTCACTATGGAGAGCAGTATGGAAGTTTCTCCATACTGGAAAAGAAGTAAACTTTAATCAGAATTTAATCAACTTTAATCAGAATTTAACTTTTAAAAAATTAAAGAGGAAAGTAGAATATTTTTCAAAGTGACATCTGTGGTCTCATTCAGTAATTTACATCTAAAGAGCAATTGCCAATTTTTATTATGCTGTAATCTGAAGAACTAAAAGTTTGTTACATAAAACCTTTTTACATACATCAGTTCAGTTCAGTTCAGTCACTCAGTTGTGTCCGACTCTTTGCAACCCCATGAATCGCAGCACGCCAGGCCTCCCTGTCCATCACCAACTCCCGGAGTTCACTCAGACTCACGTCCATTGAGTCCGTGATGCCATCCAGCCATCTCATCCTCGGTCGTCCCTTTCTCCTCCTGCCCCCAATCCCTCCCAGCATCCAGGTCTTTTCAATGAGTCAACTCTTCTCATGAGGTGGCCAAAGTACTGGAGTTTCAGCTTCAGCATCATTCCTTCCAATGAACACCCAGGACTGATATCCTTTAGAATGGACTGGTTGGATCTCCTTGCAGTCCAAGGGACTCTCAAGAGTCTTCTCCAACACCACAGTTCAAAAGCATCCATTCTTCGGTGCTCAGCTTTCTTCACAGTCCAAGTCTCACATCCATACATGACCACTGGAAAAACTATAGCCTTGATTAGATGGACCTTAGTTGGCAAAGTAATGTCTCTGCTTTTGAATATGCTATCTAGGTTGGTCATAACTTTCCTTCTAAGGAGTAAGCGTCTTTTAATTTCATGGCTGCAGTCACCATCTGCAGTGATTTGGGAGCCCCAAAAAATAAAGTCTGATGCTGTTTCCACTGTTTCCCCATCTACTTCCCATGAAGTGATGGGACCAGATGCCATGATCTTCATTTTCTGAATGTTGAGCTTTAAGCCAACTTTTTCACTCTCCTCTTTCACTTTCATCAAGAGGCTCTTTAGTTCCTCTTCACTTTCTGCCATAAGGGTGGGGTCATACAGAGCTTATTATTTTTTCTATAACAAACCTGGTCTTCCTACTGTGCCCCTCCTTGTCTGTGTTGAGTAAATAGTTTAAAGTTTAGTCTGATATCAAGAAAGGCCCTTCAGGATATGTTCCGTCTTACAGATAAAAAGGCTCAATCTCAAAGACAACTTCCTTCCAGCTGCTTCTCTCCTTAACACAAAGCAGTCAGACAGAGGCAGAGGGGAACACTTTATGATTCTTAAATGAAGATTCCTTACCAACCTCTAAGGCTCCTCTAGGATGTCAACCCTTGGTAAACTCTTAGTCTGTCCTTCTTTGGTTGGATCTGTGTCTCTTTCTCTCTTTTTTTGGAGTTGATTCACAGCGTTGTGTTAGCTTCAGGTGTACAGCAAAGTGACTGGGTTACACATCCACAGGCATTCATCCTCCCTCAGGTTCTTTTCTCGTGTAAATTATTACAGAACGTTGAGTAGAGTTCGCTGTGCGATACAGCAGCTCCTCTTTGGTTCTCTCTCTTAACATACAGCAGTGCATGTGTGTTAATCCCAAACTTCTGATTTATCCCTCCCTGTCTTGTTCCCCTTTGGTAACCAGAAATTTGTGTTCGATATCCGTAAATCTGTTCCTGCTTTGTAAGTCAGTTCACTTGCACCATTTTTGGACCCTTGTTTCTGCTCAGGGTTTACTTTATCTCCTGCTGCTGCTGAAGGCAGTGCCAGAGTCTAACTTTGATCCTTCTACTTTCCAGCACAGACACCTGATCCTACAGCCGCCGCTGCAGGGCCAGGCTTGCTGGCCCAGGGTTTTGTCGAGACTTCTTTCCCAGGCATGTGTTCAGTGACATGGCCTTAGTCAGTCTGCCAAGTGCAAACATAGCGTGAAGGCCTGACCCTGTGTGCTTGGCAATGCCCTTATTTACCTGACACATGACCACTCTGGGTTGAAACCTGAAGAATCGAAAGTGGGGCCCTGCAGCTGACTCCTTCGCATGCCATCTGCCTCACACCTGTCTCCTCTCCATCCATCAAGACTGGGAGAGCGAGTTCTCCCCTTTTCTTCCTCCTCTTCTTCTTAACAACATTTTCCCTCTTTAAACACAGGGATCTAGGTTACCAAACAAGATTTCTTCCATGCCAAAGGGATATGAACCATAAAAACTCATCTAACAATAACCTGGCTTTCAAGGCAAAGTATAGATGCAAAAAACTTCCTGGTGGATTAGACGTGAAATCTCTTCCTGGCTGCATGCCTAGAGAGGTAGATACCAGTGGAGGAAGCTCAGAAGGTCGAAAGGGAACCAAACCAAAGATTTTAAGCTATTAACACTGTAGCCCATGTCACCTCCCCCTCATCTCTCTGCACAATTTAATTAAGCAGCCTTTAATAGCAAAAGTTAGCTTATAGGAAGCAGCGACGCAAGGTAATAAAAGTGATACCAGCGCCTGCCTTCTTCTCTGCTTTCCCAGCTCTGGCCCAGCACACGCTGCGATGGGTGGGGCACACAGCTAGAGCGGGCACCATCGCTCCTCCTGGGATCCAGTTCAGCTTCCAGAACTCTCAGTTCTCAGGGGAGATTCAAGGGAATTGTGTTGAGTCTCGGGTATCACCATGACAGGAAGTTCTGCTTCCAGCAATTAATACTATTTGAATTAGCCTCAGTTGATGTACCAAATTATACAGTCCCTCTCCCAATGTCTGTCCATCAGAGCGGAACCTGTTTTTAGAGTTCTCTCTCTCCCAAGGCTCGTGCCACACAATTATTTCCTTCTGAGACTTAGGAAGAAAAGGTTTGAATTGTCTATTAGCTCAACTACTTTATCTTACTTAGAAAGACAAGTTTAATAAATCAGAACATTCTTCTATTTGAATCCTGTCTACCAATACTACTTATCTTTAATTCATGAGGGGATGTACTATCTGAACTGTGAACAGTAGCATGACCTTGACTGTTTTTCATCTCTAGGGGAAGATTTCAAAACAGAAATTGAAATCTTGTTTTACCTTTTCATGCCAGCTCCCAAGTTGATATACCCACGTCCAGAATCTTCAGAAATTAAACAATGGTAAAAAGAGATTAATATGGGGCTTCCCCAGTGGCTCAGCAATAAAGAATCTGCCTACAATGCACGAGCTGCAGGAGACACGGGTTTGATCCCTGGTCGGGAAGGTCCCCTGGAGGAGGCATGGAAACCCACTCCAGGATTCTTGCCTGGAGAATCCCGTGGACAGAGGATCCTTGCGGGCTACAGTCCACAGGGCTGCAAAGAGTCAGACAGGACTGAAGCGACTTAGCAGGCACGCAGGAGATTAACAGCAGGAAGCGAAGAAAACAGGGAAAAGCGCAAGGCTACTTTCCTAATCGCCCTAGAAAATCTGGATGTTTTGTGAAGGATGACATTTGAAAACAGTGAGAATAAAATCACAGTTTGCAGGTATTAGGGACTGGAGCTGGGAGATGACTTTATACATAGTTAACAGTAAATGGGGAGAAGAAAAGTTTATTCCTGGTCAAGATATGCTGGAAAACACTTTCAAGGGGTATATCTTACTTTGAGTTGCTATAACAAAATACTATAGACTTGGAAGTTCCTAAATGACAAAAAATTATTTCTGAAGGCTGGGAAATCTAAGATCAAGGATCTGGCAAATTCGGTGTCTGGTGAGAACCCAGCTCATTTGTCTTTTTGCTACAATCTTCCATGAAGGAAGGTCCAAGGGATCTTCCTGGGATCTCTCTTATGAGGAAGCTAATGCCACTCACGAGGTCTCTGCCCTAAAGGGCTAATCATTGCCGAAAAGTCCCAGCTCCTAAAACCATCACCTTGGGGATTGGGTTTCAGCATATGAATTTTAAAGCAATGCAGTATTCAGTCCATACCAGGATACTGGAGACAAAAAGATCCCGACTTGATAGAATATAGTTTTCAAGCTGATCATCTCACCAAGACGTTTTGTTCCACAGTAATAGTGTTGCCATAGAGGGAGGCAGCTTGCCTGACTCCCCTTGAAGTATTCTGTCAAAACACAGAGACTTCTCAACATCTTCCCACGAAATTCTTCTGAGAATTTTTCAGTTCGGCCTCTGAAAACTATTATCTCATAAAATTTCTGAAAACACAAAGCACCTTAATGGCAAATTTATTTCCTAACACCCCTCTCCAAGTAACTGAGGGCATAGCGGCAAGGAAAGAGGTCTGATTATCACTAGCCAGCATCAGGGTCACACCTGGCACATAGTAGATGCTTGAGGGGAGAAGCAGCTGCTGCTGCTGCTAAGGCGCTTCAGTCATGTCCGACTCTGAGCGACCCCACAGACGGCAGCTCCAGGCAAGAACACTGGAGTGGGTTGCCACTCCCTTCTCCAATGCATGCATGCTAAGTCGCTTCAGTCGTGTCCAATTCTGGGACTCCATAGACGGCAGCCCACCAGGCTCGTCCGTCCACAGGATTCTCCAGGCAAGAGTACTGGAGTGGGTTGTCATTTCCTTCTCCATGTGAGGAGAAGCAGAGTGTGGCAGAAAAGAAAAAGGAAGAAAAAGAACAGACTCAGGGAAAGAGGATGGAGGGAATGAACGGGAGGAGCAGTGAGTAAGTGCATATTAGGCAGGCTTAACAAGGCTTTCTTCTTGACTTACATGAAATTGTAAATCTTGTATCATTCACAGATAGAAAACTTCTCAGGGAGTAACTAAAGGGCCAGGGAAAAATAACTTTTAGCTCAACAGAATTCTGAATACTTGAGAATTGGCAGGGCTGGACCAAGAAAATTCCTCATGTATCAGATTTGCCCGGAGTAGAACAAACCTCTCTTCACCAAGTAGTCAAAAATGTATTCCGTGCCTCATGCGCTTGGGGAAACACTCCAAGAATTGTCCAAACATTTCACCTGTACCACTCCAGAAACGTTATAATCCTGCTGGCCTGCTCAGCAGCTGCCTGCAAAACATACACTTGAGGAACCCAGGTGAAAGCTTACCTGATTTCCCTGAGCTTCTGATAAAGTGCACAAGAGGCATGTGAGTGTGCGTGTGTGTGCGTGCGTGTGTGTGTGTGTGCGCGCACATGCTTGTGGATGCATATGCCCTTGAGGGCCTGCAACGCTGTACAGGCCGATGCCGCAGAACACAGAGGTCTGTATTCCAGGAGGTGTGTGTGCATGCTCACACACATTTGTGTAAGCAGAATGGGAAGTTTGGCTCGACATCTTTTGTATATAATATTTAGTAGCTGGATAGCTTTCTTCTTATAAAAATAAAACAGTTGTTAAAAATTTGGGGGAAATAACAGATAATCACACTAAAAAGACATAAAAATTCCTCATAATGCCACAAATAAAAAATAAGCACTGTTAATATTTTGGTATGTATATTCCAAGATTTTTCTCTACCGGGATTATACAAGGCTTAATATTCTGTAAACTTCTTAGAGACGTAGCATGAATCACCCTGAGTATTATTTTCTGTCATGAAGTATATATTCTTTTGCCGTGTTATTAATGCCTACAAATACTCCTATCATATACTTACAGTCCCTCAATTATATTCTAAATGTGCGTTGTTCACATTTGCTATTAAATATTAATGCTCTGTTCACATCCATGACTATTTCCTTAGAACCCTAAGGAAATTGCCGTAGAAAAAATTACTGGATCACAAGATATTATCTTTGAAAATATATTGCTCTACACATATGTCCTGTCACTTGTATTCTCCTCTATAAAGTGTAGACCTTTTACCTAAACTATTGCCAACACTGGTTATCATTTTCACTCAGTTTTTCATATTTTAAGTGTAAGGTATATAAACTTGTGTTTTCTTTAATCAACTGTGAGATTACACAGCTCACATTCCTTTTCATTTAATTTTGTACTTTTCTGTTGTTTCATGTCCTATTCCTGTTTTGTTATTTATTTGTTACTGATTCTTTCATTATTTTTTGTAAGGGCTCTTAATTTAATAAGAATATGTAGTCACTTTGGGAGAGTCTGTTGGAAAAGCACCTTATTGAGTTGCTTTTTATTACAGTAAAAATGTTAACATGAGATCTCCCCTTTCAGAAAAATTTGAAGTGTACAATACATTCTTGTTAGTTATAGGCATGATGTTGTTCAGCAGATGTCTGGAACTTAGTTCACTTTCCATAACTGGAACCTATTTGTAAACTCTATTCATAATATTTTGACATAGAAAGATTGCAAGTTTTTATATAGGCAAATATGTCATTACCATTGTTTTTACTTACTATGGATGATGATTTGAAACAGATCTTATTTTTTATGTTTTTTCTTTTAGCATTGCTGTTTAAATAGTTATTTTCCACTGGTCTGAAATTTTACTTTACATTATATAAAATTCTGATTACACTTGAGCTTGTTCCTGACATTTTTATTCAGTCTCATTAAAATGACTGTTGAAATTTGGTGCTAATTACATGCTGCTTTGATTATTATGGTCTGGTTTTAATTCAAGAATTTGGTAGCACCCTTATTTTTTAAAAAGAAATGTATGCAATTCTTCACTCTTTTGTTCTTCCATTAAACTTGTGTACAATTTTAAGTTCCAAAAAATTTTTTGGAAGTACAGAATGGAATTGAATTAACTCTTTATTGGGATAAAATTAGCATCTCTGTAACATTCATACTTCCCTTCTCAGAACCTGATTCTTTAATTAAGGCTTTTATTATGTCTCAAGTAAACTGTATTGGCCCTATTTATTTAGGTTCTACATCTTCTTGTTCATTTTCAATAGTTTTTGATCTTCCAGAAAATATATTTGAAAACCTTTCATGGATCGAGCAATGTGGTAATTTATTCCTAGATAAATAAAGTTTGGATACCAATGCAAATGTAAACTGTTTATTATGTTGTCATTGCTGATAAATAATACAGCTTTTTATTTTTCTCCTTGTATTTTAAAATATCCAATTTCTTATTAATCTTAATTTCAAATTACTTATCTAGTTAGCAAATCACATTATCTATACATTATAAAAATTTCGCACCATTCTTTTGAATATTTTTGCTTCAAATTTGTCTTTATAGTATTCAGTAATAGAATACTAATCCAGAATAGTATTTAAAAGTGCATATTAATAAGATCAGAATTAGTTATAAGTTTTGTCCCTATTTTCATTCATTTGTGTACGTTTTCTCTGTTTTACTTCATTTTTAATTTTGAAAGCTTTGCCTATTTCATTATTTTTCAAGAAAGCAGGGTGGAGGGTTTGTCTACTTAAATGACATAAATTACTTTCTCACATTTCTGGAGCTAGAAGTCTGGCAGCAAGTGTCAGCAGGGTTAGTTTTTTCTGAGGCTTCTTCCCTTGATGTGTAGACAGCTGTCTTCTCCCGGGGTCTTCCTCTGTGCACTTCTCTGTCCTAATTTCTTCTTTCATTATTGACATAGTTGATTTAAAACGTCATATTAATTTCTGATGTTCAGCAAAGTGATTCCGTCTTACACACACACACACACACACACACTCTTTTTTGTATTCTTTCCCATTTTGGTTTGTCACAGGCCGCTGACTACAGTCCCCTATGCTATCAGTAGGGGCTGCTGCTCCCCATTCTGTGTAACAGCCTGCATCTGCCAACCGCAGACTCCCAGTTTATTGCTCCCCTCCTCGCCTCCCCACTGGCAACCGCAAGTCCGGGCTCTGATGTCTGGGAGTCAGTTTCTCTTTCACACACAGGTTTATCTGTGTCATATTTTAGATTCCACAGGAAAGTGGTTTCACATGGTGTTTGTCCTTCTCTTTAAAAGCTTCGTATGATAATCTCTAGCTCCATCCGTCTTGCTGCAAATGGCATTATTTTATTCCTTCTTACGGCTGAGTAGTATTCCCTTCTGTGTGTGTGTGTGTGTGTGCGCGTGTGTGTGCATGTGTGTGTGTGTGTGCATGTAGCACATCTTCTTTATCTATCCATCTATTGATGGACATCAAACAGGCTGTTTCTGTGTCTGGCTATTGTGAACAGGGCTGCTATAAACACACGGGTGTGTGTATCTCTTTGAATTACAATTTTGTTCAGATATGTGCTCAGGACTGGGATTGCTGAATCACATGGCAATTCTAGTTTCAGCTTTTTGAGTAAGTTCCATATGTGTTTTTAAGAAAGCAGTTTTTGGTATTTATCAATTGCATGTGAAGATTGTTCAAATTATTAAATTATTTCTTTTTCTTTATTGTGTATGCCTTCATGTGCATGCTCACTCAATCATGTCCAACTCTTTGTGACCCCATGGACTGTAGCCCATCAGGCTCTCTGTCCACAGGATTTCCCAGGCAAGAGTGCTGGAGTGGGCTGCCGTTTCCTTCTCCAGGGGATCTTCCTGAGCCAGGGATCGAGCCTGAGTCTCCTGCACCTTCCTCACTGATGGGCAGATTCTTCACCACTGAGCCACCTGGGAAGCCTGTATTTTCCTTAATATCTATTTTCTGGATTTAAAAATATATTTTTTTTGAATGGAACACTTAGTTATTTTAAAGATTTTAAGGTATGAATTTTTCTATTTTTATATGTCTGAATGTATCTCCTAAACCTCAGTGTTCCAAATGACATAATTTTTAATTTCTAAAATTAGATTTAATTCCTTTCTGTGAGCTACCAGCTTGCTTATGCAAACAACTTTCTCAAGTTCCTATATGTATTAGATATTACACCGTGGCTCCCAAAAAATCACGCTCCCAGTATTCAGGCCTTGTGTAATTCTATCACACATTGAGTTTGGGCTCGGCCAGGAGACTTACTTTGGCCATATGTCAGCATACATGATGAGAGCAGAGGGTTGGTCAGCATTTGTACCCTGGACTTCCTCTCCTGGAACCCAGTCTGCATGCTATAAGGGATCCAGGCTATTTTCCTGAACAGAGAGAACACACGGAAATACTCCGGAGGATTCAGCCTCACGTGGAGAACCCAGGTGGCCTGGCCTGCCCCCAGCTAAAAGCAGCTGACAAAACCTGGTGCATGAGCTAGCCAGCCGAAAGAACCACAGGAAATAACCAACACCATTATCTGAAGCCACGAAACATCGGGAGTGTTTGCTATGCAACAACAGAAAACTGAAAACGTTTCTGTCTGAACTTAATCTGACTCGATGATTTTTCTATTTAGCCAAGTCTCAGAAAAGGCTGTTGAGCAGGAAGATATTTAATTCTTCATATATCAAAACCACCACCAAGAAGCCAGGAACGTCTACAGCGAAACATGGAATGAAAACTTTTGTTTGTCTTTTGTTTTCTGGTGTGATGAATCCTTGCATTATTTCAGTATCATTAGTGACCAATGAAAGTAAAAAATATCGTTTATTAGATATCAATATTTTCAGTCATTGAATGCAATTCTAAATCATCTCTTTTTTAAAATACGTGATGTCACATGTAACACTTGACTAGTGGTGATTAATTTGTTGTGAGTTACAAGCCTCTTTAAAAAAAATGAGAAATTTGTGTGCCGTCTCCTCAGAAAACTACATCTGCATGAAGAAATAAATGATTATACGCAATTTTAGCAGTCTCGTGGATTGACTTATGCAAAATCATAGACATTTTAAAAATGAAGAGATTTTCAAATATATTTTAGTCAACTAATCTGTACTCAGACAAAAGCTTACTCTGAAGAAATGCCAATAAAACAGAAAAAAAAAAAAGTTCAGAGCCACCACAGGTGAAGCAAAGGTGATGCCTGACAAACCGCTCGTTGCCTTGAGCTCTCCGTTTACCCACCGACACACTACACTAGGCTTCCCCGGGGGTGCAGGGGTAGAGAACCCGCCTGCCAATGCAGGAGACACAACAGACACAGGTTCGATCCCTGGGTCAGGAAGATCCCCTGGAGCAGGAATGGCAACCCGCCCCAGGATTCTTGCCCAGAAAATTCCAGGGTCCGAGGAGCCTGGCAGACTACAGTCTAAGGGGCTGCAGAGTCGGACACGCCTGAGCACACACACCACACTGCTTCTAATAGCATCATCTGTAAATGACCACTTTAAAATGACGTGATAAAATTAAATGCCTACAAGAAAAAGGTAAACGATCCTGATGGGGTTGGAGCCAGAGCCGTTCTGACCCAAGCTGAGAGCAAGGAAAGAAGAAGCCGAGACTACAGTCATTCCAGTCAAGGTAGGAGAAAACACTGTGGGTGTCACTGTGGACAGTTCAACACGAGGCAGCAAGTGAGCAGCAGCTTCGCAGTCAGCTCGCAGCCACTGCAACCACCCATTTCCTGCGTCAACTGCCTGGATCACAGGGTGCCTAGGCATTTGACCCTGCACGATTCTGGGGCTTTCTATGAGGTGTCTTTGAAGGGATTGGCATTTGAATTGGTAGACTAGCTAATGCAGACGGCCATTCATACTGCGAGTGATCAGCTGAAGGTCTACAACAGAACAAAAAAGCATGTCCTCCCAGAGTAACAGAGAATCCTCCTGCCTGGAGACCTTCAAACTGGGACATCGAGACATTAGCTCTTCCTGGTCCTACAGCAGCTCCCAGCCTTTGGACTGGAACCGTGACATGAGCACTACAGATTGTCCAGCCTCCGTCATCACCACGTGAGTCGATTCCTCATAATACATCTCTTTGTGAATAGTATACATGTAAAGAACATGGATGAACCCTGATACAGCCATGTATTCTAATGAGTCCAGGACAGACCAGGTTTAAGACTGTGGTCCAACTCTAAACATTAATGCCTTCCTTTTTCACCCACATATGCACTCAGGGCTTTGTTTTTGTTGCTATTTTTACAAAGCAGGGAGAGGTTGTATTTGTCTGAAAAGAGACACAAGGGGAGGCTGAAGGTGGCCCCAGCTGTGGGGCTGGCGAGTCGTCTGTTTGTTGAGGATGACCCTGAGCAAGGCAACTGGTAGGCCACTGGGGGCTGCGGATGAAAGCCCCCCGAGGAGGATGGACCACCAGGGAGGCCATAAGCTGGGGTGGGTGGGCTGGGAGAAGTGGCTGTCTGCCCGGCCGAGGCCATTCTTTTCAGGGCCCGTGGAGGCTGGTGGAGGCTGGCGGTACATGGCCTGATTTCACACATCCCCCAGTGCCGCCTTGCCCCTTGGGCATAGGAGGATAAATCGCTTGTTCACAGAAGGCCTTCTGCTCGCTTACCAGGTTTGTTCTGGAGAGCAGAGCAGTCTAGGGATGCCCCTGTTTCTCCTAAGGTGAGTATACTTCACCTAAGCTGTCCCGGCAGCACCAGCAGAGGCAGAGTAGAGCCCCCAGTGTCATGAAACGTGCTGATTAAATAAGGGGGGAAAGTATCAGATCAAGGAAAAAGTCCTTATTAATTAAATTAACCACATCTCAAAAAGTTTTTCTCTCCCAAGTGAGGCTACAATAACAGCTCTATGCTGTCGTTCAGTCGCTCAGTCGTGTCCGACTCTTTGTGACCCCATGGACGGCAGCACACCCGTCTTCCTTGTCCCTCACTCTTTCCTGGAGTTTGCTCAAACTCATGTCCACTGAGTCGGTGATGCCATCCAGCCATCTCACCCTCTGGCATCCCCTTCTCCTCCTGCCCTCAATCTTTCCCAGCATCAGGGTCTTTTCAAATGAGTCAGCTCTTCGCATCAGGTGGGCCAAAGTACTGGAGTATCAGTTTCAGCATCAGTCCTTCCAGTGAATACACAGGGTTGATTTTCTTTAGTATTGATGGGTTGGATCTCCTTGCAGTCCAAGGGAGTCTCAAGAGTCTTCTCCAGCCCCACAGCTCAGAAGCGTCGGTTCTTCAGTGCTCAGCCTTCTTCATGTGGCAACTGTTGCATCCGTACATGGCCACTGGGAAAACCATGGCTTTGATTAGATGGATCCTTTTCAGCAAGGCAGTGTCTCTGCTTTTTAATACACTGTCTAGGTTTGTCATTGCTTTCCTCCCAAGGAGCAAGCGTCTTTTAATTTCATGGCTGCAGTCACCATCTGCAGTGATTTTGGAGCCCAAAAAACTAAAGTCTGACACAGTTTCCATTTTTCCCTTCATCTAAAAGCTTTATTTTAGATAGAGGTAAAAGCACATTTTCATTCACCTTTTCCTCCACATAACTGAATCAAAAATTCTAAAGCCTTAAAATATATCTCCATTTTAAGTTCCATCCTACAGGATTTTATCTTCACACTTTGGTTCTTTTTCCAATTAATGGTCCATTTGTGGAATGCATATGTAGTTATTTCAGTTCTCCATGGCTCATTAGAGAGCCTTCTCACTGACGGGCTTCATTCCCCTCGGTCTGATATGAATGTATTCATTAAGGACACACTATAAAATAACTAATAAAATAAATTTTGAGCATTTAAAAAGAAGTAATAAAACACAACATACATGCCTTAAAAATAATCTAATCTGTTGTGCTGTTTTAAAGATTTGAATTCGGGAAGCAAGTCTTCACAAGTGGTTTTTATTATAACTTGGAATCTGACTCCCCATTCAAATGTGCTTATTATTGTCTAGTGCATATAAGAGCAACTCCTGTGGGACAGATAAATGTGTTAGACTGCGCCAGAATAAAGAAGCAAGGATAAACACGAAACTGGCAGAGGGGCACATGGGAGGAAACTCTGTTCCATTTATCCTTCCCTGAGTAATTTCCCAGTTTGCAAGAAACCATTGTCCCACTTTAATAGTAGAGTTGATCATGATTTAGTCTGACTTGTGGATAAAATCCTGTGTAAATATGTTGCTCCTGCTATTTTACTCAATTACTTTTTACTTATCTATTGTTTCAAAGAAAGGCCAGATCGTACCTTCTTGATTAGAGAGTAATTTCTTCAGCAGACATGCCCTACCTCAGACACACTGACACTTTCATATTGACAAGAAAACCTCCATATTCCTGGGACAAGCAAAAATTAGACTTGTTTTTCCTCTACTGACAACAGGAAATTAAGAGAAAAATGCTGAATAAAAAAGCAACTATCTTAGATGGAACCTGTGAATTGTATATGACATGTTAAAAGCAAGACTAAGTGTGTCTTTAGCTGATTATGAAACAGCACATTTGACCACCAGCACTACCATCACTAACAAGTAAATAATTCAATTACATATCAAGATCTACAGATGCCCTTCAGTACTTGCATTACCAAGAAGCTGTCATTTGCAAGGTAAGTTCCCTCAAATTCAGAAACGTGATCAAGCTCCATTTCAATCCGGTCTCACAGCTACATTCAACACTCAAGTTCCAACCACACAGACGATAAACAAAACAGTGTATTATCCTTGATGTGCAATGCTAACAGACTTTTGAAGAAAATACCACTTTCAAACTTATCTCTTACTGGTTTACTGATAGTGAGCTATACGATAGGTATTTTAAAATTAGTGTTTCTGATACATGATACATGATACCATGGTTCTCTTTTTAATATTGCCAACTGATAGAGTTGAAAGAGAGACATGAGACGTGGTTGAAAAAGCCAGTATTCTTAGCTGTATATTATGACGGCTAGCTATAACTGCAATGGTTTCAGATGCATGCAGCAGTGAGTGGTAGCTTGTACTAAGCAGCAGCAGTGAGCAACAGCTAGAAGTGAGGCCTCAGTTCCCTGACCAGGAATCGAACCTTGGTCGCCTGGGCTAGAGAGCCTAAATCCCCAGTCCTGGCCTGCTTTGACAGGAAATTTCTGATGAGGAGGCAGCAGGTAAAGAGAAAAGGAAAGTGTCTGTTGGGAAAGGGGAGCACACGTGAAAAGGTATGTAGTCAAACTCTGCAAGAGGCATGACAGGCGTGCCTTCAGGAAGGTTCAATCAGTTATAAGGGGGTAGTTGGGGAATCTTTGCCTCCCCTCTGGCCAGCTGTCTTGTCTTGCCCCCCTGGCTAATTCATCTCAGCACCCTCTCCGAGGTGCACACAGAACCCCAGTCGAGATGGACTTCAGGCGAGGGTGTCTGGGGTAGGGGAGAATGGCATGACTGTAGCCTGGCCTTTCCTGCCTCTTGGCCCCGAGGAGCCTTTCTGCCCGTGAGTAGTCTCTCCCTTGCCCCAGGAAGGGGAAATGTGTGATCTCTTGATCCTTTCTTCAAACCACGTCTAGCCCCTTTGTTCCTGCCATGACTGTGACGATAAGGTGTCCACAGGAGACAAAGCCTGGCGATTTACCCCATGTCTGCTGTTATTTCTATTTTGAAGAGCAAAGGCTGATTGTAAATGCCTAATCTGGAGCTCACCTATCTCCTGTCTCAGGAACTGCAAACAGGAGGCTGGTTGTAAGTGTCTAGCCTGAAGCCTACCTTTTTTCCATTTCCTCAGAAATGTGGCTCAGAGGTTAAAGCGTCTGCCTCTAATATGGGAGACCTGGGTTCGATCCCTGGGTCGGGAAGATCCTCTGGAGAAGGAAATGGCAACCCACTCCAGTATTCTTGCCTGGAGAATCCCATGGACAGAGGAGCCTGGTGGCTACAGTCCATGGGGTTGCAAAGAGCAACTTCACTTAAGAAATGTAAACAACCAGCCAGCTATACATGCCTAACCCAGAGTGGGCCCATCTCCTGCCTCAGTAACAATAAACTGTCAAAAAAAAAATCCAGAATTCTACACTTTCTATGAAATATAGATCAAAACACAATTCAAAAGACCTAAAGTAAACCATAAGGTCCGTCTAGTCAAGGCTATGGTTTTTCCTGTGGTCATGTATGGATGTGAGAGTTGGACTGTGAAGAAGGCTGAGCGCTGAAGAATTGATGCTTTTGAACTGTGGTGTTGGAGAAGACTCTTGAGAGTCCCTTAGACTGCAGGGAGATCCAAGCAGTCCATTCTAAAGGAGATCAGTCCTGGGATTTCTTTGGAAGGAATGATGCTAAAGCTGAAACTCCAGTACTTTGGCCACCTCATGCGAAGAGTTGACTCATTGGAAAAGACCCTGATGCTGGGAGGGATTGGGGGCAGGAGGAGAAGGGGACGACCGAGGATGAGATGGCTGGATGGCATCATGGACTCAATGGACGTGAGTCTGAGTGAACTCCGGGAGTTGGTGATGGACAGGGAGGCCTGGTGTGCTGCGATTCATGGGGTCACAAAGAGTCAGACACGACTGCGCAACTGAACTGAACTGAACTGAAACCATAAATAAATAACATGAAATAGTTTTCATAGGGAACACAATTGGTTTGGGTGGGATTAGATGGTCCTTTGATGGGACAGTGAATTAGAAATGGTCTATTAAAGGGAACCAACTCAGCCATTCATGACCATTCTTAGACTTCTGAATCTCTAAATTTGTGAGCATTTTCTGTCTTACCTTTTCATCTCTTCCCTCAGATATTTACAGCAAGGCATTCAGGTTTAAATATGCTGGCCTGTCATGAATAAACCATGCATTGCATAACTCTTTCATGAAAGCACATTTGTTAAATATTTAAGATATTTATCCTCTGGCAGAAGGCTGATTCATGGGTGTAAGATCCAGGGTCACTTGATAAGTGGGGTCACTCCCATTATTATTCAGCTGAGACTAAAAATGCAATGCGGGAGGAATTTGCTTAAAAGTAGACGCGATGCATCCTAACTTGATGTTTTGCCTAGAGACATAGGAAGGGAGTGACCAGAACAAGGAAGATAGAAGAACAACGATCAAGAACTTGGCTATGGTGTTGAATAAACAGAATTCCTCACGTGGGTCTATTTTCTGCAAGGTGTGTAGCCAATCAAAGGGTTTCCTAAAATTGGCCTTAAGAAATAACTGAATGTATCCCAATTATGAGTATTAAATGAGGTGATGGAAATGGCATCTGGCTGTATTTACAACACCTGAGTAAGTCTCGAGGTGATTTAGATCAAGTCTTCCGAGTACAGGGATGTGTGTAGGAAGCACAGCTCTCAACCCCCAATTTTTAGGGAGAAAAGTCCTGGGGATTCGTGGTAAGCAGATGCAGGGGCAATCAAAGAGGAATAAACACATCACAGGCCAGGCCACCTGCCTCTCCTGCTGGGCAAAACCACCATGGAGCCCTGAACGATGAGTGAGTCAGGGTCACGACATACCGACAGGACTTGCTAGGGCAGATTCTAGTGGGAACAGCCCATGGAACATGTCTGCCCAAGTGAAGCGAGTCTGCAATGAGCAGTTCCTGTGTGGGGCCCGGAAACCCAGCAAAGACAGCACTGATCACATGCGAGTCCCTACACCCGACTCTCCCCAGATGCCAGACTTCCTTCCTGGGAGATGCTCTTAGGAATCAGTTATCTGTCAAAGAACACTGTTGCTGAAAACCCTCTCCTTGATATATGTATATATGCCGTGCTTAAGCCGGATGTGGCTTGAGGAGCTAGAGGACAGACAGACAGACAGATATTTCCAGGTAGATAGGTAGTTTCTCTGCCAAAGAAGTCTTTTGTCTGTTCTGCAAATCCTCTTCTCCTTTCTAGTTTGTAAATAAACTCTTCTCTTTTCTCATATTCTTTAACAGTAATACTTACTGACCCTTTAAATTCAGATTGAAAAGGGAAAATAAATTCCTTTTTGGTTCTATCTTCAAATACAACTGGAGTGAGAGTTGCACTCTTCTAATGCAACAGCAACAAGAAAAAGACAGAGAAATATGAAGATCTATATCCCCCATATATTTGCTGAACTCTCCATGGTGCCTGAATGCAATACATATTAAAATAATAGATAATATTTCTACTTTCGAGAACCCAAACTCTGTTTTCCTGGGTGTCATATGGAGTAACAGAGCTGTGGCCTTCGCGGTAAGTTACCTGTGCTAACTTTAGACTGGCTGTTCGTAAGGAAACCCACGTTTCTCCACGCGCTTGTGTCTCTTTTATCCCCCATCTGTCCTGTATCCACTGTACTGAAGTGAGCGCCGCTTAGAATAGACTTTGCAGTGTGATCGAGGGAACCAAAAGCGACCTAGAGCCCTGCAGACAAAATGGCAGCAGCAGTGCTAATTAGGGACCTTAAAACCTCCGAAGGGAGAGTGAAACTCGGGAGCCTTAAGCACAGAATGCTAGGTTCCTTGAAGCCTGTGCCTTAATTTAGTATGCTTGCTGCTCAACCAAAACCAAAGAGGTGCTAGTAAGACAATTCACCAAAACCCTTGCCCCATCGAATGGCAACTTTTAGAACAATCTTTGTACCACCTTGATACTCTTCCTCTAAATTCTAAAGCTGTTTGTAATCCACTCTGGGAAAGATGAATCACTTCCTTGATCCCAACTTTCTGTGCTTCTCAGATACCCAAGGATTCTCTATTTTCTTTGACCCTCAGAGTCCTAAAACTCTAACAGTCTGATGGACCTGTGTCTCTGTGGTGTCTCAAGCCAACCACTCCAGTTCTTCCCCCATATCATCTGAAATAAAATTTCCTAAAGCTCCATCATCTCACTTTGGCCTTAGAAATCTGGCCATCTTTGGCCATCTCTGACCATCTTCTTTGACCTTAGAAATTTTAAAGCTCCATCATCTCAAAAGCTGCATCACTCCCCATCCCATCTACTGCATTTCCCTAGGATTTCGACACCACTAGAAAAAGACTGGATTTGGGAAACCCCTGACTGAACTTTATCTACAAAGGTTTTGGTCCACCAAGAGCCCTGCGTCACCCCGTCTCGCCAGTCCAGTTTTGCTTGCACTCATTAACTCTCCTTCTAGCACAGGAGCAAGTGCGGACATCAATGTGCCACTAATCTTTTGACATTATTAACATTCCCTGCTCGATGGGATCAGGCTCAGATAACTGTAATGCAGAATTATAATATGTTCAAATTTTCAAAAATCGTCACCAGTCTTAACAAGGAACTGAGTAGACAGTTTGGCAATTTGAGAGTTCTATGCCATTAGGATAGAAACCCAGGTGTTGCCAAATATCAGTGCTACAAAATACCCTTTTTAATGGTATCACCCGCAGCCCTATGAGGAATATTATTTTCTAGAAAGCAAACATTTATTTTTCAATTAATCCCACATTGGATCCTACCTCTGTCAGTGTTTGTAACGAAGGTGAGCAGTTTGTTTTTGGCCTCAGGATATGCTGTTAGAAACAAAACGTGCAACTTCCACTGTGCCTTGGGGAAACACCCAGACATCTGTGCATTTTACACAGTCTTTTTCTGTGTTGCCACAGAGAGTATCATCTTGCCTTCTTCTTTGGCAGCTCTGGGGTAATATACAAAGCTGGTCTGAGTTATGAAATGCCAATTGGAGACCCTTCAAAGTGTTCTCAAATATAAATCACTTCCTTTGGAAATAAGGATTATCAGTTCTTCCAAAATACAATATAATTATGCACTTACATAAAATGTCATCATCCTAGAACACTTGACATTTGTAATACATATTCTATCCCCATCATCTATATCGATGACAAATGACAGAATAAAAGCTGAGTTAAAATTATATCATCTGAGACATTTTATGTCATTATGGGCAATTAGAATTTGTAAAGCATTAAAATAAATTTATCGTTTTTTTTAAAGCCTAGTAAACCCAAAAGAAAGCTGGTACAAACACTGACTACTCAGTCTCTTAATCAAAAGGCTCAGAAGAAAAACCAGGCACCAAGCTGAGTCGTGGCCCTTCAGTCCCTCACCTTTAACCTTAGATAACCCTCACCTTTGACCTTAGATACCCACCTTACCCCCCAAGATTGTTTTTTCACCAGCAAGACAAGAGGACAAAATTAGAAACTCCCCAAGATTCTTCCAAGCAACAAACTCATGATCTCCTAATATCTACCAGGTACCGTACATCCAGAATGTGCTAGAAGCCAGAAGTGATCTAGACATGACTCATTATCTTGGGCTTACAGCTTATTTTTGTAAGAAGGAGGAAAAACATTAGGAACACAATAAAAGATAATAAACAATTACCAAAGTACTTACTAAAAAATGTGTGGTCTCTAGGCAGCATTACAGAAAATGAGAACGGGGAGAACTAGTGACACAAACCCCTACCAAGCTTCATGTTGCCGTTGTTCACCCACCCAGTCATGCCCGACTCTTCACAACCCCAAGGACCGAAGCGCGCCAGGCCTCCCTGTCCCTCACCATCTCCCAGAGTTTGCCCAAGTTCATGTCCATTGCATTGGTGATGCCATCCATCCATCTCATCCTCTGACACCCTCTTCCCCTCCTGCCCTCAATCTTTCCCAGCATCAGAGTCTTTCAAATGAGTCAGTTCTTCGCATCAGGTGGCCAAAGTATTGGAGCTTCAGCTTCAGTATCAGTCCTTCCAGTGAACACTCAGGACTGATTTCCTTTAGGATGGACTGGTTGGATCTCCTTGCAGTCCCAGGGACTCTCAGGAGTCTTCTCCAACACCACAGTTCAAAAGCATCAATTCTTTGGCCCTCAGCCTCCTTTACGGTCCAGCTCTCACAACTGTACCTGACCATTAGAAAAACCGTAGCTTTGACTAGATGGATCTTTGTTGGCAAAGTGATGTCTTTGCTTTTCAATACACTGTCTAGGTTAGGCACAGCTTTCCTGCCAAATGCTCTGATTTCTTGGCTGCAGCCACCACCTGCAGGGATTTTCCAGCCCAAGAGGAGGCAATCTGTCACTGCTCCACCTTTTTCCCTTCTATTTGCCCCATGGAAGTGATGGTGCTGGATGCCATGACCTTTGTTTTTCTAATATTTAGTTTTAAGCCGGCTTTTCCTCTCTTCTCCTTCACCCTCACCAAAAGATTCTTTAGTTCCTCTTCACTTTTCTGCCATTAGAGTGGTATCATCCCCATACCCGAGGCTGTTGATGTTTCTCCCACCTGTCTTGATTCCAGCTTGTAACTCATCCAGCCGGGCATTTCCCATGATGCACTCAGTGTATAGCTTCAATAAGCAAGGTGACAGCAGACAGCCTTTCTTACTCCTCACAGGCAGCAGGCACCCTGTCATACTCCTTTTTCAATCCCGAACCAGTCAGTTGTTCCACACAGAGTTCTAACTGTTGCTTCTTGACCCTCATACAGGTTTCTCAGGAGACAGGTAAGAGGTTCTCCAGTTTCATAAGAATGACCACATTCTCTTCAGGTGGACTAAGAGAACTGGCTTTTCTAAGAAAATCTGGATGAAATTATAACTGATTCAATATATATTTTTGAATACTTTCCACACAGCTAATCAACAACTTATTTCAACAATTTTCCATTCATTTTTCATTTCATCACTATTTGTTTTTCTACTAAATTTTGCATCCTTAAGCTCTTTGGAATTGGTTTTCGTTTTAGGCTTTTTAAAATTTTAATTATTAAAGTACAGTTTATTTACAATACTGTGTTAGTCTCAGATGTACAGTTTTTTCCATTATAGATTATTGCAAGATATTGAATACAGTTCCATGTACTACAGAGTAAATCCTTGCTGCTCATTTTTACATACCTTAGTGTGTATCTATTAATCCCATGCTCCTGATTTCTCTCTCCTGATCCTCCTTCTCTTTTCCCCTACATCTCACCCACTGTTTCCAATTCACCTAAAACATGCGTAACATAAAGCCTGTCGACTTCATTAAATCTCCAAAAGCCTTTCATTCTACCCAACGAGGCACCTACAGCAGTGGTTTTCAATGATGGAATACTGACATATTTTATATAGAGAATCATGAAAGAGAGATGAATTCTTGGTGGCTTTCTGAAATTTTTATATACCTTATACATGATGTAATCTGTTAGAAAATTCAGTCATACTCCTAGATAGCATATACAAGAAAATCTTCTTTCAGCTGCCTGACAGAGAAAGAATTCAGGCTCATATCTATACTAACCTATGATGCTTTTGCTCGAATTATTTATTTTGGTATGTAGCATATGTCCACCTTGAGTTGAACGGTTTTAATATATTTCTTCTTTTGGGTAAGCTAAATTATATTATTTGAAGATAGCTTATCTTTTTGTTCTCTCAATAAACCAGCAAATTGCTAGGTCCTCAATACATTTTTATTGAGAAATTCAATAAGTTTCAAAGTACTACATGTGACTTGAAAAAAATGGGATAAAACTGTTTCTCTTTGGAATTGTTTTTAGTTCTTACGCTTTGGTCCAGGAAATCCCTCAATGTTACTCGGCAACAGAGTGGGACAGAGAAAGACAGAATGCAGGTGAGCTACTGCTGGTTCCACCCCTGGGTCGGGAAGAGCCCCTCGGAGGAGGCCTTCACTCCAGGGGCCCTTCACGGCGACCACTCCAGTGTTCTCTCCCGGAAGACCCCATGGACAGGGGCGCCTGGCGGGCTGCAGTCCATAGGCTCACACAGAGCTGGACACTGCTGAAGGGGCTTAGCACTCAGGCATGCACTGGTTATTATAAAAAAGAAGGCAACCGCCGAAAATAAACTTTGGACACACCCTTAAAATGTTCATATCTGTCACTCTTGAAAAGTATAGCTCAGTATTTGGCTTTAAAATAATGCAATTTTTTGCATATCTTCATGTGTATTTAAAGACAAGTCTGAGTATTTGAATATCCATGTGAAGAAAGCCGAGCGCCGAAGAATTGATGCTTTTGGACTGTGGTGTTGGAGAAGACTCTTGAGAGTCCCCTGGACTGCAAGGAGATCCAACCAGTCCATTCTGAAGGAGATCAGCCCTGGGTGTTCTTTGGAAGGACTGATGTGAAGCTGAAGCTCCAGTACTTTGGCCACCTCATGCAAAGAGTTGACTCATTGGAAAAGACTCTGATGCTGGGAGGGATTGGAGGCAGGAGGAGAAGGGGATGACCGAGGATGAGATGGCTGGATGGCATCACTGACTCGATGGACGTGAGTCTGAGTGAACTGCGGGAGATGGTGATGGACAGGGAGGCCTGGCGTGCTGTGATTCATAGGGTCGCAAAGAGTCAGATACGACTGAGCGACTGAACTGAACTGAACTGATATAGAGGCAATTCTATTCGATTAAGTTCATGTATTCTTCTTACAGAAATAAGCATCCATTTATTGGATGTCGTGTTGAGAATGCATTTGCTTTAAACAGTTCTACTTCCAAATATATAAAAGAAAATTAAATATTAAACCATTTTACACATGCAGAAACTGAGGGAAAGAAAAATAACTAAAATTAATAAAATACCAGACTTATATAAATGATTTTCACACTAACCATGACCATTCCACTGAAATAACTCATGTGAAGGCCAAGTTATCAGTTATTTCTTTGTATTCATCTTGATTTGCTGAGATGAAACCAGTGACCCCTAACCATCGGACCACTAGGGAATTCCCGACCCTTCTCCCTTCTTGAAACATTTCCTTCACTTGGCTCTTCTGACGCTGAGTTATCTGATTTTTGCCCACACCTTTTCTTGCTCTCTCCTGGTCTTTTTCTGTTGGCTGCACCTCCTATTCCTGACTTTTAAATTATGGTGTAGCTCAGCTCCTTCTCTTCCTGGAATCTTCTCTGAGATGATTTCCTGCAGTCCTCCTGTCTTAAATATTATCTAGATGTTGTAATACCCAGACTTACAGCCCTGAACCCATGACATTTACTCCTTATAGTGAATCTGCATGAATGTTTTATAGACCCTTCAAAGCTTACTTATCCAAAACAAATATATTTATTTCTGACCTCAAAGACAAGCTCTTCTCCCAATCTTCTGGACTGACATGGCTCCAATCATCCAGTCAAAGCCTGAAATTATTCCTCAGTTTTCCTAACTTAACAGAGCCAAACCTTTAGGAAACATCACCTGCTCAAACTGCAAAATGTCTCTTCTATATACAGTTGCTTTTTTCCCCCTTCAGTTGCCTCTCAAGTTTCATTACTTCTTACTTGGACTACTGAAATCATTTTTCAACTGGAATCCCAGCTTCTAGTTTTGCTCTCCTGCCGGGGGCCAGCGTGAGGAACTCTGCCTGTGGCAAAGGTCATGAGGAAGGAGGCTTGGCATATGCAAAGGCGTGATCAAGCCTCAGGAAACCCCCTGTTCCTGAGCATCTACCCCCCAAAACCAGAGTCTTTTTTATGCTCTCACCTACACCTCTGACTTTAGGGGGGGCTCTCCCCCATAACCATTTCTCTCAGAAAAGGAGTTAACTTGCAGCTCCAGTTGATAAAATTCCTGGGCGTGACAAGAGTGTTTCAGCTTACGGACTCCTCTGAAGGTTATCGAGCCTGCCTGTATAGGTTCGTCCGGCCAAATGTGATTATTTACAGCCTCCCAACAGCGAGAGGCACGAGATGTTTTAGACTTACTAAAGGCAGAGTCTTTTGGGAAGTTAGAATTTATTAGCATAGTGGGTTGATTAGGAATTGTATTGGTGAAGGGTTTTTCATTTGTTGTGCCAATAATTGCTTCTAATTCCCTGCCCTTATAATGAATATAACTAGCATATAAGAGAAATAAGTATTAACCTTTAAGATTAATCATGTTAACCTTGGGTTAGATAAATTCCTTTCTTGATTGTAACTCATTACACCCTTACCCTATAGGAATGTGACTTTATCTGGAGGGTGGTGCCTGGTTTAAGAAAAAACACCCTTGGAAAAAATGAGTTTTTTGGTTATCAGAAAGAGAGGGTCATGAAGTGTCAGCAGGCCTCATGGCCAGAAGATGATGTAAAACCCCTAAGACCTTTTTTTATGTAAAGCACCTGATTTTGATAAAGGTCAGGACTGCTGACCCCCACGTGACTCTGTATTCATCCCTATGTGTAAAAAAACTTTATCTGGAGGGTGGTGCCTGGTTTAAGAAAAAACACCCTTGGAAAAAATGAGTTTTTTGGTTATCAGAAAGAGAGGGTCATGAAGTGTCAGCAGGCCTCATGGCCAGAAGATGATGTAAAACCCCTAAGACCTTTTTTTATGTAAAGCACCTGATTTTGATAAAGGTCAGGACTGCTGACCCCCGCGTGACTCTGTATTCATCCCTTATGTGTGAAAAAAGGTATATAAGCAAAACTGAAAATAAAGAAAAAGGGAATCAGTTTCTGGAAAGGCTGATTCCCCTGTGTCATTCTTTCTTTCCCCTTCTGGCTGAATTTCCATCTGGGGAGTGGGTACTCACCAAGCCTACTAATTATGCCTGGGCTTCTAAGATCGGACCGGGGAGGCCTCAGTGCCTCCTCTCCTTCGGGAGAACAGAAAGACGCCTGTGGCCTACATAGGTGGTGATTGGTATTCCACATAAACCAAGTTATTCAGCCTTCTTTTCTCCATCTTAATTTTCCTACTATACTATTATTTCCTAATCTAATCTTATATTTCTAAATAAATAAGTGTTTTTCTCGCCTATCTGTCTCACCTTCGAATCACCCTGGATCCACCGGGGCTGGACCCCGGCAGGCTGAGAAGGTTAGATTTTATTCTGTAGCCTTAAAAGTTTTCTGACCTTTTTTTTGTGACAATAATCTGAATGTTTCTTTGGGTTGATTAATTATATAATTATTTTTTCAAGTTCAATCTGTCATTCAGAACTTTGGAACAAATATGTTAACGGTTCCTCAGAGTTATGCAGCATTTTTACAATTTCTAATAATTATATAATTTTGTAGTAAAATGGGCCAGGAGGGCCTCGGCCAGCCTACACTTGGAGGACTGGCAAACAACGTAGTTTATTGACTCATCTAATTGGGAATGCTAAGAAACAGGGCTCACTTCAGGTGTGGCTGGATCCAGGAGCTCCAACACTACAGGGCCTTCATCTCTCTCTCTCCGTGTTGCTTCCTTCTCTGCTGGCTCCATCCTCTGGTATATTGTTTCCAAAAAGAAGCCAAGATGAGTCCTGGCTGCTCTGGGCTTCCGTGCAGCTGAGCACTGACAGCTCCAGAAGCAGCAATCTCTCTCCTCGCAGGATCTGTATTAACCCTTCTCCCCAACAGAACTTGACCTGTTTGGAGAGGATCAATCCCGTTTAACTTGTGTCTGGCCCTGGACCAGTCACCGTGTACAAGTACTGAAGATGCTCTGACTGGTGGGTATGGAGGGTGTGATGACACCAATGGTGGAAGAAGCGGGGCTTCAGAGGAATTTTGTCAATCCAACAAGAGACATTCCCCCAGCTCAGCAGTTAGAGGCTGGCACACAGCCTCAGAGTTCCCGCCCTTCAGGGCCAACCTCTCCACAATCCCGCAGTGCTCTGTGAAATCTCAATTTTGCACGCATCTTACTGCATGATGCTTAATTATGTCCATTTGTTTTCCCAACTGGGTCTTGAGGTCCTTGAGGGCAGCTCCCTTCCTCCTTGATCTGTGTCTCTAGCCCTGCAGAGTTCCTGCTCCATATTAAATAAAATGCATATTCTTACTGAAAGTCAGGAGAGCGAGGAGCACTGGAATGAAGAGCACAGGAGGGATACAAAAGAAACAGATTGTGTTCCAGAAATCTCAAGTCCAATTCTAATATTTGAAGAGCTCCCTCCAGGCACAGGGAACACGCAGAGAGCTGGAGATGGCACTATTAAGACGAAGACCGGAAATCTCGGCGAGAAACATGGAGGAGCAGAACCTCTGTTTCAGATGTGCACCAACACAGTGAAAGCAGAAGCCTTGAAATTACATCCGCCCGGTAACAAGGGGGTTGCTTCCCTGGGTGGCTCAGTGATAAAGAATCCACCTGCCGATGCAGGAGACGCAGGTTCAATCCCTGGGTCGGGAAGATCCCCAGGAGAAGGAAATGGCAACCCACTCCAGTATTCTCACCTGGAAAACCCCATGGACAGAGGAGCCTGGCGGGCTAAAGTCCACGGGGTCACAAAGAGCTGGACATGACTGAGCGACTGAACGTCCACACTCACGGTAATGAGCAGCAGACCCGGTGGACACACCCGTGGACTCTGTTGTGGAAGCACTGTTTGCATCCACGGCCCTGGAAGATTTCCTCTTTAAAGTGCCTGTGAATGTTGGCTGTCTTCATCTCAGCCACATGCTTTCTCACGTACCTTAAATAAACATCTTTCTATGCACAGAGGCTCGGTCCACCCAGGTACGCACGTGCCCCTGGGCTTTGGGAAGCTGTGTGGCTCGACTGTTTTGTGTGTGTGTAGGGGGGTCATTTCCAGCATTTGGGCAGATTATTTCTCTCCTCAGGAGCTTGAATAAGTACCATGGAATCAGACACTCATCCTCTAAGATGAACTACAATGGCAAGTTCAAAGCAAACCTCTTCGTTACCAAGAAACTGACCAGGCAGAGGGAAAAGAGCCCGTATGCGTTCCTGGAAAGCTGGGCACATTTTTGTTTATAGTCACTGTGCATGAGTGTCCATCCCCCCCCCCCCTCCGCCCAGCAGTTGTCAGGAGGTGATAATGAGGAAAATTGGGGCACATTTGGGTTTTGTCTGGTTTTAAATTAATTCCATCACACATTGATGTAGGCAAGTGGCCTCTTTTGCCTAATTGATAATTGTATATGCCAACTAACTTACTTCTGAGGGTCATTCTCAAACTCTAACCATGTTTGCATGGTGTCTCTAGAGAATCAAATTCATTGTAGATTTGCCAAACCGCACACTTGTCTCTCCTGGAAGTCGCAGGCAGTGGTTCCACATAGGCCACACTGGACACACATTTCTCCTGCAGCTTCAATGCCAGCTGAGCCTTGGGGACTCAGAAACGTGTCCTTCCTGTCCAGAGCCCTCCCCAGAGCCTCTCTTGGGTCCATCCTGTTATTGTTGGATTTCCCACGGCCATCTCAGGCATGCCGTGCCCAAGGCTGAACTCACCATATTCCCAAGCACAGTTTGTCCTGCTCTAAGTTGCTCTAACCTGCAGCTCCCTGCAGCACCAGTCCTAAAACTCCAGCTCCTCTGGGCCTCTCCACTGGCCCATCTCTGCCAACCATGGTCCTCCCTCTCCCCAGGTGCCCTCCACGTCTCCTGACAACACTTTGCAGTCTCCAACCTCACTGATTCTCTCCCATCTCCCCTGGCCCATTCTTTCTCTGCACTGCACTGCAGCCAGAAAACTTGAAACATCATCTCAGGTCCCTGCTTAGCTGCCCTTAGGCAGGATGTTAATTTCGTACAAAGTTGTACAAACAGCTCCTGAATGATCTGGCCCTTCCACTCCTGGTGCTTACCCGACAGAAGCTCATACCTATGTCCACACACACACTCACACATGCCTGTTCCCAGCAGCCATGTGCTTCATAGCACCAA
The DNA here is from genome assembly GCA_006408695.1 of Aepyceros melampus. Classification (NCBI taxonomy): domain Eukaryota; kingdom Metazoa; phylum Chordata; class Mammalia; order Artiodactyla; family Bovidae; genus Aepyceros; species Aepyceros melampus. The sequence goes on from SJXQ01010392.1 coordinate 29,084, forward strand.
AATAGAAACAGGCCTTGTGTCCCCAGGTGGGGAATGGATAGAAAGCTGTCACACGTACAACAAAGGAGGGGTACAGTTCAGCAATGGGAAGCGACAAATGAGCATGACTGTATGATGGATCTGGACCTCAACTCAGAGGGAAAGCACCTGACACAGAAGCGTGCACACGTCCCACGTGAGCAACACAAGTGATCTATAGAGACCAAAGCAGGTGGTCAGTCCCTGGGATGGGGGAGGGTGGCATCAGAGGGATGGGTCACAAGGAAACTTTGGGGGCCACAGGGATGCCTTGTATGTCAATTCTGGTCCTGGTGACACAGGCGTGTACATGTGTAAAAATGTAGGGACGTGAGCAGTTAAAATGGATGCTTTTATTGTATGTGAAAACAATAAATTAAAAAAAAAAAAGAACAAAAGAAAACAAAAACAAAACCCTCCAGGGCCCCTGATTCCTTCTAAAATAGAACCAGATTCTCTAACAAGTCTGCTGAGCACAGTGGCCTGGCCTCTGCCCTGGTACCCACCTTGCAGCCTCCATTTTCTTCCAAACACAGAAGGTCTGCCGACACCCATGCTGACCCCCTCTTCCCTGCTTTGCCCAAGTTTTCCTTTCGTCTGGCCACCTCCTGTATGTCTGTCCTTGGATTTGTGCTTAGTCATCACCTCCTCTGGAAGTGCTTCTCACCTGAGCCCCGAGACATCGCCCAGAGATGCTGAGCACACGCCCTGCCATAGCCCAAGCTTCTGGCCCTCTGGCCAGAAGCCCTGAAAGCAGTGGCTGTGGCCTTCCCCGGCTATGTCCCAGACGCCTGTAATGATCATTGGTTCAATGAAGGAATCAAGGCCAGGAAGCGTCTCCGAGTCCCCCAGTTGGGGGATAAGCCATTTATACCCATGACCTTTGCCCTGCTCCTGTCCCAGTGCCCCTGCCCCTACCCAACCTGATGATGTTATTCTGGAAGACTTGCCAGGAGCTTGACTTTGAGACACCTATTCTCCATGAATGCATCTCAAATACCACCTGCCTGGGACCCTGTTGTCTTGTTGTCATCTTAGCCTCATCATGTGGAGCAAACATGTGGACTGGTCCCATGACACATCGGCCAGCAGCTCCCAGGCGAAGGTCCCCGAATGATTTCAGGGTGCCCAGCGCCTCCCCAGCCATGTGGGGGAGGTGGTAGCTCCTAGGGACAGGGGCTTCCTGGGGAGGAAAATCAGAATGTACTTTTCCGGAGGATCTGTGAAGGAAACACACAGAGCAGCTTACCCTCCCCTGCTTAGACCAGCTTGGCAGGTGGAGTTGGGGGCAGTCCAGCATCTGGGCAGGACCCTGGCAGGTGACATGGGTCAGTGGGTTTCCTGTCACATGCTGTGCTGCAGGGATAGATGTTGCAGACAGTGCCTGGGTCCTTGAGGCAGCATGGGGCTGTTCTTCATCCAGACTTCTTTAACATGACCCTTAATACAAAGTTTTTAAATTTTTCATAAAGGAAAACCAAAAAATTAAATTTAAACTATTAGGCATGACCTTCTGATAAACAAGTGCCTGGACCCGCCAGCCCTCGTGCAGGGAGGTACAGGCTGCAGTGTTCCTGTGTTCACTGGCCAGAAGGAGTCAGGCTCTAATTAGGGCTGAAGTCAGTTTCATTTTTCAGGGTGGACCCAGGAAACACTGGAGCTTGTTTTGAGAGGCAGGTGTCAGGGCTTGCTGGCATCTTGCGTGCTCACTTCGGGTTGTATTGGCTTGAATATTTTATATTTGCCCTCATGAAAAATTAAACCAGAATGTTCTTACCCTTTAGCAATGCTCTTTATCATCAGGATTGATAAAGAAGGTGAGTTCCAGGGAGTCAAGAGGTGCTTATAATGTGCTCAAGATTCGTGAGATGCTGAAGGCAAGGGATGCTGGGTCCCTCGAGTGCACCAGCTTCTCCTCCTGCTCCAAGGAGTCACTGCCTGATGTTGGGCTAGGGCTGCAGCACGGAAAGGGGGCTGCCCATCAATGGGAAAGAGCCCTGAAGACAGGTCGTCCTGTAACCCTTGGCAACTTTTGAGCAATAGCACAAGGGAGGCCTGGGTTCTTTCCTGACATGGGTTTCATTTGATCACCCTTATCATGTCTGTGGGATGATACCTTACCAGCACAGGGCTGTTTTCTGTCTCACCACAATAATAGGATGGTTAGTTTTCTTCAACTGGAAAAGCAGGTGGAATAATAGTCCTGAAAGACTCCCATACCCTGATCAGCAGAACCTTGCTTATTTGGAAAAGGGAATTCTCAGGTGAGATTAAATTAAGGATTTGGAGATGCAGTGGGGTTGGAGGGAGGTTATCTTGAAGAGGAAAAGTTAAAATTTTTACAAAACCTCCTGCTTGTTCTGCTTCTGTAACTCAGCTTGCTCCTTGCAAAGTCTGGATCACGTGGGTCACGTAGCCTCAGAAAGTGGGGACTTATAATACTAGGAACTGGAACTTATCTCACTCACCCCTGTCCTGCTCTTTGCAATTGCCCAGCCCCTGAAAACCTGCTTAATCATGCCTGTCCATGCAAAGGTCAGGCATCCCCCTCCCCGTCTTGACTACTGTTCCTGCATGCGTGAAACCCTTAGTTTAAACCAGCCTATTAGCAGCTAGTGTTGCCCACTATAGTCTGTCTATAAAAACTCTGTAACCCCTTTGTTCGGGACTCAGAGCTTGGAGTGTTAACTCCGCTGGACCCACCGGTGTAATAAACCTAAGTTCTCCAACGCTCCAGGTGTGGTGCTTGGTTTCCTGATTACTGGTTTCTGCAACAATCTTGGATTATCTCCATGGGTCCAGATGGGCAGAGAGGGAGGTGGGAGGCTCAGAGCCTGAGGTACACAGCAGGAAAGAGGCTTGAGAGGCTGTGCTGGCTTTGAGATGGAAGGGAATCACAGTTCCAGAAATGCGGGCAGCCTTCTGATGCTGGAAAAGCCAGGGACTGGGATTCTTCCTAGAATCGCTATGTATGGGTTAGGGGTCCCCAGAGAAAAAGAACTGATAGGATATATAGATACAGGTAGATGATAGATAAATAGATAGATAATAGATAAATGATAGGGATAAATAGATGATGGATGGATAAATAGAAATGATAAGATTGATGAGTGGATGGATAGATGATAGAGATAGATGATGGATAGATGATAGATAGATAGACATAAGAAGAGATTTATTAGATAAATTGACTTGTATATTTATGGAGACTGAGAAGAACCACGATCTGCTCTCTGCAAGCTGGAGAAGCAGGGGAGTCAAGTATAATTTAGCCTGAGTCCAAAGGCCCCAAGTGTCAGAGAGCTGATGACATGGTGATGGAACTCCTGCTCTGGGTCCAAAAGCCTGAGAACCAGAAGCTCTGAGGTCTAAGGGCAGAGAATAGGGAAGTTCCAACTCCTCCTTTTTATTCTGTTCAGGCTCCTGACATATTGATCTGATGGGCCATCCTCTGCACTCAGTCTACTGATTTACATGCTAATCTCTTCCTGAGACCCCACCCTATCCCCCACCTAGGTACAGACACACCCAGAGTGAATGTACCACCAGCTGCTGGGCATCCCTCAGCCAGGTCAAGTCCACACAACTTTAATCATGACACTCCAGAAGGAAAGCACCCTTGTCGATACCTTGATTTTAGCCTAGCAAGACCCATTTCAGACTTCTGATCTCCAGCACTGTTAAGATAATCAATTTGTATTGTTTAAATCGCTGAGCTTGTGGTAATGTGTTACAGTAGCAATAATAACCCCATACACTCACTTATCAATACACATGTGAGGTGGATGAATGAAAGCGTGAGTTTGTTGAGATACAAAAGTGTTTCTTGTTATTTACTGTCTACGATGCCCATGTGCATGCAAACACTTAGCTTTGAGCCCCAATTCTACCTGGTCAGGGTGCCTGGCACATTGCTTTCCTTTCATTTAAGACATGGACAACGGTAAGTTGATGGCAAGACCATCAGTGGGACGATGCATTGAGGGAGAGTGACTTGACACAATGAAGTACAGTTACCCCCGTCCCTGATGACCCACATATTCCCAGAGCCTGCCACACAAGGTGGGGCTGAGGTGAGTCCTGTCTAACCTCCTTGCAGAGGAAAGGCAGCCTCGGGAAAAGTTAAGCAAAGTTAAGAAAATGACTAGGGAAGTGCTTCAGCAAAGCAATCCTGTTTAAGGCTGGAGTGATAGCAGCTGTTAGCTTCCCAGGTGTGTTCCTCAGAGCCCTGGGGAGATCAGAGTCCTGGCAGTCAGTGTGGGGCGCCCACGAGGAACTTTAAAGGCATGACTCATTAGTGACTCACAGAACACCCACTAGGTATCAAGAAGTCACCTGGGACCACCTACAGTGACAATCAAGACATTCGCGTCACCACTCCGAGGATCAGTCAGTGATAGCCTCTGCTAATGCTTGGGTTCTGCTGCTCAGGAAATCAAGGCTGGCAGGAGTGTTTCCGTGTTTCATAGCCAGAGATGCCTCCAGTCCTGACCCGTTCGGTGAAAAATGGGCCAAAACAAAAGTATATCTAACAGAGAAGTGAATGGGGCTGACTCCTGGTCTAGCTGGACTGGGGTCTCACAGACTGTCAGGACTCTGACCATCCCCCCATCCTGAGTGTCCTTTCCACTGCAGTAAGGGCACTTATGGGGAGAAGGAGCCGCCCAAACTCTAGGCTGATGGAAACCAGGGATTTCTCTAAGTCAAAATACTGCCCAGTTTGACGGGCACTTTCAAATACTGCCTTCTCCACGTTCCCCAGGCCTGAAGGGGCTTCCTCCTGTACACTTGGGTTGGTCTTGATGGGGCTCATTTATCAAGCATCTACCATGTTTCATTAGGGCTTCCCAGGAGACTCAGTGGGTAAAGAATCTGCCTGCAATGCGGGAGTCACAGGAGATGCAGGCTCGATCCCTGGGTTGGGAAGATCCCCTGGAAGAGGACACGGCCACCTACTCCACTATTCTTGCCTGGAGAGTCCCAGGGACTGAGGAGCCTGGTGGGCTGCAGTCCACTGGGTCACACAGAGTGGGATACGCTGAAGCAACTGAGTAAGCTTGTTTCATTAAACTGCTAAATCCATAGCCCCTTTGAGGGCGGGGATCTTGGTGTACTCACCCGCTCCCACAAACCTCAGTTCAGTTCAGTCGCTCAGTCATGTCTGACTCTTCACAACCCCATAAACCGCAGCATGCCAGGCCTCCCTGTCCATCACCAACTCCCGGAGTTTACCCAAACTCATGTCCATTGAGTCAGTGACGCCATCCAACCATCTCATCCTCTGTCGTCCCCTTCTCCTGCCCCAATCTTTCCCAGCATCAATATCTTTTCCAGTGGGTCAGCTCTTTGCATGAGGTGGCCAGAGTATTGGAGTTTCAGCTTTAATATCAGTATTTCCAATGAACACCCAGGACTGATCTCCTTTAGGATGGATTGGTAGGATCTCCTTGCAGTCCAAGGGACTCTCAAGAGTCTTCTCCAACACCACAGTTCAAAAGCATCAATTCTTCTGCATTCAGCTTTCTTTACAGTCTAACTCTCACATTCATACATGACCATTGGAAAAACCATAGCCTTGACTAGATGAACTTTTGTTGACAAAGTAATGTCTCTGCTTTTCAATATGCTGCCTAGGTTTGTCATAACTTTCCTTCCAGGGAGCAAGTGTCTTTTAATTTCATGGCTGCAGTCACCATCTGCAGTGATTTTGGAGCCCAGAAAAATAAAGTCAGCCACAGTTTCCACTGTTTCCCCATTTATTTGCCATGAAGTGATGGGACAAGATGCCATGATCTTAGTTTTCTGAATGTTGAGTTTTAAGCCAACACTTTCACTTTCCTCTTTCACTTTCATCAAGAGGCTCTTTAGTTCCTCTTCACTTTCTGCCATAAGGGTGGTATCATCTGCATATCTGAGGTTATTGATATTTCTCCTGGCAATCTTGATTCCAGCTTGTGCTTCTTCCAGTCCAGCGTTTCTCATGATGTACTGCATATAAGTTAAATAAGCAGGGAGACAATATATAGCCTTAACATACTCCTTTTCCTATTTGGAACCTGTCTTTTGTTCCATGTCCAGTTCTAACTGTTGCTTCCTGACCTGCATACAGGTTTCTCAAGAGGCAGGTCAGGTGGTCTGGGATTCCCATCTCTTTCAGAATTTTCCATAGTTTATTGTGATCCACACAGTCAAAGGCTTTGGGATAGTCAATAAAGCAGAAATAGATGTTTTTCTGGAACTCTCTTGCTTTTTTGATGATCCAGCAGATGTTGGCAATTTGATCTCTGGTTCCTCTGCCTTTTCTAAAACCAGCTTGAACATCTGGAGTTTATGGTTCATGTATTGCTGAAGCCTAGCTTGAAGAATTTTAAGCATCACTTTACTAATGTGTGAGAAGAGTGCAATTGTGCAGTAGTTTGAGCATTCTTTGGCATTGCCTTTCTTTGGGATTGGGATGAAAACTGAATGAAAATATCAGTTTTCATTCCACAAACCCCAGGTCCCAGTCAGTAAACACCTGCTGAGTGAAGACACAAATACCAGCAAATACCTGACATCATCACCTCTCCTTGCACAAAAACTTTCAGGGTCACCACACAGAAAAGCTATTGGAAGCTCAGAGAGCCAGATGAGCTGCTGAAAATAATGGAGCAGCTGGCAGACACATGGCCAGTCCTTTCCAAAACACGCTCTACTGCTTCACGGATGGCCGTGCAAGTTCACGTGCTCATCCATCCACTAGTCGACGATCCACTGAGTACCTGCTCTGCTATTTCACTGGAGGTGTCTGTGAGGCATGTGTGACTTGCGTCCTGATCTGTGAAATGGCTATGATCATGGTACCTACTCCCAGGGTGGTGTGTGCTGTGTTGACACAGCAGGTGGAAGGACACTTGAACTTGCACTGGCCCAGGTTAGGTGGTCAGTTACTTTCACGCTCCTAGAGTCTGAGTTCCCTGGGCCAGAGATCTATAATCATTTGCTCCTTTTCCCCTCACTGATCCAGACTGGTACATAGACAGATTCCATGTTGACTGAAAAAAAAAAGAAAAAGCACACACCATTACGTGTGTGTGTGTGTGTGTGTGTGTGTGCACGCGCTCAGTCACTCAGTCATGTCTGATGCTTTGTCACCCCATGGACTGTAGCCTGCCAGGCTCCTCTGTCCATAGAATTATCCAGCCAATAATACTGGAGTGCGTTGCCATTTCCTCCTCCAGGAGAGCTTCCCAACCTGGGGATCAAACCCATGTCTCCTACATTGGCAGGTGGATTCTTTACCACTGAGCCACCTGGTAAGCCCATATATCATTATAATGAATACAGTTTCTGTTCATCCCACTAAAACAATTTACAAAGAGATTGATCAGAACAACACAGAGGAGCTGGAGTTGCGTGCAATGCTGCATCATGAGAGAACATTCAGAGGGGCTGAAAACCTGGCCGGAGAATTTGAGCCCCTTCCTGGAAAAGGGACTTCCCACAGGGACTATCAGTGACCCAAGGGACACATGGGCTTTTCCCTAAGGCACCCAGATGATACTGCGAAGACGCAGTGTTTAAACAGGAAGAACTGATGACATTCTGCTGGATCTGACCCTGTTGATCTTAAAATGCTCCAGCATGCTGTCGCTGAAACAGCTCAGGTGGGTACAAGGCTCGCTTTTTCCCCAGAATGATTGCAGATCTCCAGGGCTTTGAGATGAAGTGACAGTTATACATATTACCAAAAGTGTATTATTATTATTTTTTAATGTGGAGGAAAGTAGAAGCTGAAAGAAAGAGAGAAAAATGGCACATGAAGGAGAGTCCGTAAAAGCTCATTAATTCTGAGTTGGGTAACCTGAAATTTGTGAACATTCAGACATGGGTCAGAAGGAAGATTCCTTTTCCTTGTTAAAAATTGTTCAGCAAATGAGTTGTGAAGCCGGGGTGATTACAGAAGGTATATGTTGGTTTCTGTAGGAGAACAAATTGCTTTCAAGGTCACTGTGGTCACAAACAGATGAATTGGAAGAGAACAAATAAGAATTCTATTTTGAGTTCCTCTCTTTAGTTGTTAGTTTCTTGATATATTTACTCGAGAAGAATAAAATAACACGCATCTAAAAACATTTTACATCCTGAATTTTTCACTAATTAACACTGGTCTTTTAATTTAGTGGGATTTCTTTGCATGGATGTTTTTCTTCAAAGGATTCTAAGCCTTCATTTAGACATGTAGTGGCAATGCAGTTCTGGAAAAACTATATTAGTCATGAGCATGATGGAGGTAAAGATGAAGTTCTGTTTCTTGGGGAGTTGGAGGGAGGAAGTTGTGGGAGGAAGATGTGGAGGGAGTCTTCCCAAGTGGTGCTAGTGCTAAAGAACCACCTGCCAATGCAAGAGCCACAGATGTGGGTTCAGTCCCTAAGGTGGGAAGATCCCCTGGAGCATGGCATGACAGCCCACTCGAGTATTCTTGCCTGAAGAATCCCATGAACAGAGGAGCCTGGTGGGCAATAATCCATAGGGTCACAAAGAGTTGGACAAGACTGAAGTGACTGCGCATGCACACACATATGGGAGGGGAAGAAAAATCATGAAGACTGTGGAGTCCTCGGACTTCAGAGGAGTTAGAGGAGCCTGCAGAGGGGAGAGGGGAGGATCTCGCCCTCTCACTAATCCAGCTGAGCTGGTCACTTTTCCTAGCTGTGGGCCAAGTTCTGGAGGATCAGATGCTGAGATGGAGCTTGGGGTGCAGCAGGATGATGGTTGGGGTGTGCCCTTGGGTTCCATCTTGTGCAGTAGGAGGAGTGGGATGGAGGACAGGAAGACATAAACAGTTTAAGGAACCTGCTATGATGGAGCTGCAGCCACTGCTCACAGCTCTGGCACTAAATCAACCCATTAAGATTCGGCTTCTGCAGCAGAGATGACTAGGTCTTTATACTTCTGCATCCATCCATCATCAGATGGCACTGTAGGAGGAGGGGTGCTTGATGGAAGAAGTGCTCAGTCCCTGAACTGGCCGCTGGCTGGAGGTCACCTGCCCACAGCAACCCAGAACCTATTGGGAAGGGTGGTCTGGACAACTCACCCCTTGACTCCCCAGATTAGCTTAGTTCCCCTTTCTAAGATCAAAACAATATTTCTGCCTCTTTGGGACCCTGTGGAGTGGAATGGAAGACTCTGATATAGTGCTTAGTACAGTGGCTGTTATGGACTGAATGTCTGTGTCACTTGGGAATTCATACATTGAAACCTAACCTCCAATGGGGTGATTTCTGGACCTGGGGCCTTTGGGAGGTCATGATGGAGCCCCCAGGAATGAGATTAGTGCCCTTGTAGGAAGAAACCAGAGAGTTGGCATCTTCTCTTCCTACCAGTTGGGATAAAAGGAGAAACCAGTATCTACAACCCAGAGGGAGACCCTTCTCCAAGCCTGGCCACCTGGCAGGCTGACCTCGGACCTTCAGTCCCCAGATCTATGAGGAATAAATGCTTGTTGTTTAAATGCCACCAGGCTCATGGTATTTTGATATAGCAGCCTGAGCTAAGACATCAGCACTCAGTAAAAGTGAATGAATGTGAAAAACATGATAATTTTGTTGTTGTGTTGTTTAGTTGCTAAATTGTATCTTTTACAACCCCCTTTCACTGTAGCCCACCAGGCTGCCCTGTCTATGGGATTTCTCAGGCAAGAATGCTGGAGTGGTTTGCCATTTCCTTCTCAAGCAGATCTTCCTGATCCAGGGATCAAACTCATGTCTCTTGCATTGGCAGGCAGATTCTTTACCACTGAGAAAATATCATTATTATTGTGAATATTTATAAGAACTATATTATTATTGTTATAGACTGCTTACAGTTAATTAAACATATGCAATCTCACCACTCATCATTGCTCAGTGAATTACATCCATGTTACAGGTGACAGTCACATGCTCTTGAAGACTGAGCATGTGGCAATAACCAGGGACTGCCCTGGAAGCTGAGATTGCACACCACAAGTCTGTTCTGAAAATTCTGTGTGATCCTGCCTCTCAGGCATTGTTTGAGGTGACTCTGAACAGCCTCCATATTTTCATTGACTTTTCTGGTCCTGCTAGATGGATGAGCACTTGTATACGAAGTCAAGGCAGTGATGGGACTTCCCTGGATACTGCTTCCAATGCAATGGACCAAAGACCCTTCTTTCCTTTTGTGGTCACTCAGCACTTGTGAACGTTTTCACCCCATTGAGGAACCAGCCCCTTCAGTTGGAACACAACTGCTCCTGCTTATAAATTGCACAGCAGTCTGTGATTGTCTAGAAATTCAAATGTTTCCAACTTCAGTGTAGGAAGAACATTTCAGAGGATGCTTTTTTATCTTCATGGCCTCAGCATCAGAAGCACATGCATAATTTAAAAACTACGTATTTTCAATTATGTGAGTTTCTCAGACAAGAGGCTTTTTTTTTTTTGTGAATGTTAAATGCAACTAGATGATCATTAAAATCTTGCTTGTGTTGACATTTCCTTCAGCTCTAAAACTAAGTTAAATTTTCTTAGTAGTAAATGAGACCTCTTGGGAAAAGTGCTTCCAAAGAAAAGATTTAAGCAGTTTTTTAGCAAATAAAAAAGAACTAAAGAATGGGGGAGCGAAAAGGAGAAATAGGTTTCAATTTTATGACTTCTTTCAGAATCAAAGTCATGGCCAGTATCCCACGGAGATGAAAATTATTCCAAGCCGGAGAAACAGGACTGAGAATGTGTGTTTCCATGAAATGTATTGACATTATGATCTTACTAATGCATGCTAATATCCAGCCAAAGTTGACTACATAACCAAAAGCACTGGACAGTCTTATCTAAAATATCAGATACATATTCTGATTTAATCTCATTATTACAAAATTAATTCAGATCTTTGTAGGATGTCTTGAAATGCCTTCCAGAAATAACAAAACTGACAGCCTGATAAATCATATTTCAATGGCACCTTAGTGAAAAGTCAGAAGAAATCAGTTTGATCCTCCTAGATGAACAGTTCGATGATCAAATTCCTTCCAGCTTTTAGATTCGACGTCTGTAAAAATATCCCACAGTCTACAGTGATGCTGAGGCATGTCAAGAATCACATTTCCCTGGTTGGAATAATTGATTTCTCACTAAATTCCTATACATACAAGTTTTATTTCTTTCAAGTCAAATTTCAACCCCCTCATCTGACTTTCCAAGATTTGTTAAATGTCTGTAAAACTGAGAAAGTTGAATTTGTTTTCAACTTAGAAAGCCAAGAACAATTTCAAACATTATAAATGATTTTTAAGGGTGGTCCCTAACGTTCCTGGTGATGCTCTCAGAATGGTTGGCTTGATGTCCTGTAACTTTGGGGCTGTCTTTAGAATGGTTGGCTTGATGTCCTCAAACTTTGGGGCTGTCTTTAGATCCAGGTGAGGGAAGTGTGGCTATGAATCTCTCTTTGGGAGCTTTGTCTCCATATCTGACAACCAAGCACACCTACAAAAAATACAGATGTGATGGTAAACATAATTTTGTCATGTCTTGATGGCAGATTCCCCTTTTCACTTTTCCTTTTCATTCAAGTGTTTTGGCAATAAACAAAAAAAGTAGCTGCTTTGTTTTTTCCAAACAAGGTTCTCAAAATATTCCTATGACTTTCTTTGCCTGTTCCATCCTAAGAGTCCCTGGGCAACCTTATTGCTTTATGGCCAAGGCAACTCTGGAGCCAGGCTGTGTGAATTTCATGCCCACATCTTGTTAATTGTGGGGCCCAGGAACAGTCATGAGACATTTAGGGGCTTTAACTTCCTCGTCGGTAAAGTGCACTTATTAACAGTATTGACCTGCTGGGTTATTATCAATTAAATGAATTAATACCTGCTAGTGGCTCAGACTGCATGTGACACACAGTAAGTATATGACAGCTATTTATTATCCTTGTAATTTTGAGAATGTGGAGCTTTCATTTGAGGCTTTGATTTATTCCTTTGAAAAATCTATAGCTCTCTACACGCTAATGGTCAGGTGACATAAGAAACTTTTCTCATCTTACCTTTTATCAGACGACTATATTTGGTCATATTTTCAGCTCTTTTGTTACGAGAATCCCACCTTATGATGCCTTAATCATCAGAATTTGAAACAAAGTTTCCATATCTGTATGGAAGGAGATTATATTAATACTACCAATAAATACTGACATACACCTACATTCATTTCCCGTTCCACAGAGGGCATCAAGCGACGTCTTCTGGTTGAAGAAACAGACACCCTGAAGAACAGAAGCTTTATGATTAAGATTTCAGTTCAGTTCAGTTGCTCAGTCATGTCCGACTCTGTGACCCCATGGATTGCAGTACACCAGCCTTCCCTGTCCATCACCAACTCCCAGAGCCTGCTCAAATTCATGTCCACTGAGTCGGTGATGCCATCCAACCATCTCATCCTCTGCTGTCCCCTTCTCCTCCGCCTTCAATCTTTCCCAGCATCAGGGTCTCTTCCAGTGAGTTGGTTCTTCGCATCAGGTGGCCAAAGTATTGACTTCAGTTAAAGGTTGCATTTTTGCTTTAATATTAATATCTGTATGGATTTCTAATAACACCTTCTAAACAAGTTCCTGATTTGTTCTATATGTTCTTTAAATTTCCCTACATAGGCTGAGTAGAACGGATACATTTATAAATCTTTCTATTCTATTCCATTCATTCAAGCAATATGACTACCCACACACTGATGCTGTCCTAGGTGCTGAAGATACAAATTATATTATCTCTGCAGATGTGATGGAGCCTGCATCCAAGGCTGCAATGAAGCAGTCAGAAAGAAGGGTAGCTATAATAGATCCTGCTACATTAGAGAGTGTATGGTTTATAAAAGACGTGAAACCAGAGGGTGGGGATAGAGGTTGGTGGTGATGCCAGGGAAGTAGTTTTAAAAGGTGGTTAGGACACATCATTTATGGGAAGAATTAAAGCTGAGGGTTTCTCTCATGACTCGGTAAAGACTCTGCCTGCAATGCAAGAGACCTGGGTTCCATTCCTGGGTCAGGAAGATATCCTGGAGAAGGAAATGGCAACCCATACAGTATTCCTGCCTGGAAAATCCCATGGACAGAGGAGCCTGGTAGGCTAAAGTCCATGGGGTTGCAAGAGTTGGACATGACTTAGCGACTAAACCACCACTACATCAAAGTAGAAGTCTAAGTGATAAAAAGGAGACCTTCATCTAAAGATCAGGGGAAGTAAGTTCCAGGCTATGGGACAGCAAGTGTGGGGTGTTGGTGTGTTTGTATGTTGCATATGTGTGTGTGTGTGTGTGTGTGTGTGTGTGAATGAGAGATAAAGAGAGATAGAAACAAACCCACTCCAGTATTCTTGCCTGGAGAATCCTGTGGACAGAGGAGCCAGGTGGGCTGCTGTCCATGGGGTCGCACAGAGTCAGACAAGACTGAAGTGACTTAGCATGCATGCATGCATTGGAGAAGGAAATGCAACCCACTCCAGTGTTCTTGCCTGAAGAATCCCAGGGATGGAGGAGCCTGGTGGGCTGCCGTCTATGGGCTCACACAGAGTCAGACACGACTGAAGCGACTTAGCAGCAGCAGCAGCAGAAACAAACAAACAAAAATGGTAAATTAATCCTAAAATCAGTACTCCCTAGGTCCCCTTCTTCCTGTCCCATGGGTAATACCAGCTCCATGCTACAGCCTGTAAGATCTTACCCGCTCAGGACCCACCACTGGTGGTGGACCCCTGGCACATCACCAGGCTATAAGTGAGGTCCCAGGACATGAGTTGAGACAGAGGAGATCCTCTTCCCTTTACAAGGTGGTGCAGACTCCTACAATCTTTGTAGGTCTGACTTAGAATCTGACACTTTCCTCTCTCCCTAAACCCCGAGAGAGAAAAAGAGAGTTCTCCAGGCTAGAGGGAGACTGGTGGGGGTTTAGCCACTAAGTCATATCCATCTCTTTGCAACATCATGGCCTATAAGCCCACTAGGCTCTTCTGCCCATGGGATTCTCCATGCAAAAATACTGCAGTAAGTTGCTGTGCCTTCCTGCAGGGGATCTTCCTGACCCAGAAATTGAACCTGCATTTCCTGCATTGCAGGTGGATTCTTTGCCAAGTGAGCCATTGACAGAGCATTTCAGTTTCTCACAAAAGCCAAAAACAAACAAGTAAATAAGACAAGCATGGACACAACACGGAGTCCTTTCCTAACTAACCAGAGAAGAGAAATACCCACACCTCTCTCTATGCTTTGTTTATTTCTTCTTAGTACTCTTGGAATGATACAATAAATTATTTCAGTTCAGCTCAGTTCAGTCACGCAGTCGTGTCCGACTCTCTGCGACCCCATGAATTGCAGCACGCTAGGCCTCCCTGTCCATCACCAACTCCCGGAGTTCACTCAAATTCATGTCCATCGAGTCAAAAGCAGAGACATTATTTTGCCAACAAAGGTCTGTCTGGTCAAGGCTATAGTTTTTCCAGTAGTCATGTATGGATGGAGAGTTGGACTGTGAAGAAAGCTGAGCACCGAAGAATTGATGCTTTTGAACTGTGGTGTTGGAGAAGATTCTTGAGAGTCCCTTGGACTGCAAGGAGATCCAACCAGTCCATTCTAAAGGAGATCAGCCCTGGGTGTTCTTTGGAAGGAATGATGCTAAAGCTGAAACTCCAGTATACTTTGGCCACCTCGTGAAGAGTTGACTCATTGGAAAAGATGAGAGGGATTGGGGGCAGGAGGAGAAGGGGACGACAGAGGACAAGATGGCTGAATATAAATTAGTTTTAAAAGAATTTTTTCCTTATGTTGGGCATACACAAAAGCAAGAAAATTAAACAAGTAGAGTGAAAAAAAGATTGATTAGAACTTTTGAAAGAGAGAGAAATAACATCCTTTCTTCTGACAGGAAATGCCATCATCTGATCGTGGGCTATTAACATTCCATTCGTATCCTGGAAGAATATCATGTTAGCAGAAATTAATCTATCAGCTTCGACGTGGTGACCAACCCTGTCAGCTTAATAGCCGCCCCCAAAAATTGATGATGTGGAACCAGAGTAAATAGCAATGTAAATAGAGATACACCGTGGTTCTTTAGATGCCTGAGTAGATTAACCTGATTATTGATTAGCTGGCTTGTAAATTAATGAGTTATCCCTATTAATTATGTGTGTGTCTTCATAAACGTACTTATTGGATTTTCTAGTGATGAAGTGAGCTAAGTAAAGAATAAAATGAGGGTGATGCCACAGGCAGAACCATAGGAGATGGGTCTGAGTTTCTGTGGGCAACTCCCCCAGGGCATGGTTCCCCTTTCTGTCTTCTCTAGGGCAGTGGGAGGGTCAGGGCTGACCGTATCTGTCAGATGGTCACTCAGCCTCCAACTCCACTTCCTCTGAAGGTGGACCCTCCGTCCAGTGAACACCTGCATGGCCCATCCCAACGGTGCTTGTGGGGAATTGATATTCATTGTGTTTTCTCCATCTTGGTTAACAGCCACAAGCCTGTTGAGAGCAGAGCCTTGACTGATTATTCTCTTTCTTCCTTGGTGCCCAGACAGGGCTGGAAGCAGGGTGGGACCGCACTGAGTGTCAGCTGAGTCGAAGAGCTGTGTTTCCATCATCAGGAAGCCTTGGTTTGGGCCAGCCTTGGCAGAAGCTTCATAAGCATGCTGTCCAGAGGATGATGATTCTGGTATAACGGTCGTGCAGGGGGCCCTTTCTATACCCAGGGAGCTGCAAGCTGAAGCTTGTGGAGAGAATGCTCACAGTGATCCTGCCAAACTGTGAATTCTCTTACTAGATCAGCTTCCTCACACCCAGCCCCCAGCCTCCAGCACCTCCTGCCTTCCTGGGCATCTGGTACCACTGTTTCCTGCATGAGATCCCAGCTCCGATTTACCTATCAGGCACTTTCATCACTTTTGGTGAAGCACCTGCCCTATGTCTTACATAAACTCTGACATTTCGGAAAGGAGACACACCCTTCTCTGACATAAATAGTTCCCTGTTTTAAAATTATATTTTGAAATATTGTAATACACGTTTGGGAAATGAAGAAATATAAAGGTGAGTGATGAGTAATCCATCATGATATAGGCATCCTGGCCATTAGCATTTTGTAAATTCAACTCCACAGGATCGTGTATAGAAAACTACAAATTGTGAGATGATTGTCTCCATAGGGTGTGCACTCACACAGCTCGCAAGCAGAGCTTTCTGGCAGAACTCAAACAGCTTGTATTTGCCTTTTCACCACATCTACTTGAAGTGGACGGTGTAGTAGGAACTGCGTGAATCATCTCCTTGGTAGCATGACACTCTCCTCAATATTTCATGGTGGGGTGTAGCGAGAACAGGCTGTCTGTCCCCAGGCTCAGCTGTGCTGCTGGTCACAGTGTGATGGGAAACACATCTCTTCCCATCTCTGAGATACAGCTGCTTTTTCCTCCTTGGTGGAGGACAGATGAAATAAGCACCAGGGTTCCTACCAGCTGTGAAATTCTGTAATTCCATGGGGATTCAATAAGGGGGCAGTAGGCGTGCTGTCTACACCTCTGCTGGAACTTGAGAGGGTGCAATGAATGCTTGAGTTCTCCTTTGGAGATGTCAGATCCCAGCAAAGCAATCACTGCAAACAGAGCGCTTGGAACAGTTGTGTGCCGGATGAGGTGTCGCACAGCAGAGCAGCCTCCTCGATGCTGCCTGGGGGGCTATTAGTCTGTTGATGAGAACCATTTATCTTTTATCTTACCCCTGTGTGCAGGCAGTGAGATCCAGAAGAGATGGTATTATATGTTGGATTAAAACTCAGAATGCATCACCATAGAAAACCAGGGAATGAGTTTCTCACAATTTGGTTTTTTTTTACTATATATATTTGAAAATTCCTAATTTGACTTGTAATTCAACTTTTTTTTGGCTGTGGATGTGAAGGCCTCAAGTAGAAAGAGTCAAACATTAATAATTCAACTGTTCTTAGGGAGGCAAATCTTCTGCAAGCAAAATAAGGTAGATTTGGACACATAAGAGGAGCTCCGTAAAAGTCCCACAAATAAAAAGGGTAGATGAGTGAGTCAATTCACAGCAAAAACAAATGGTCCTCTATAATCATGAATTCATGGATTTCCAGTTGTTTGATCAAACAATCAATGGATGACCTAGGATTTTAAGCTGTAATGAGAGCATATTGTTTCAGCAATGCTGATTTTAGTTCCTAGCTCACTGGCAAGGAAACAGGCACCCAGGGAAAAGGCAGAGGCTGCTCCAGGCTTTACTTATTATCTGATAAGCTTGTAATTGGAGTCTGTCTGCTCACTGCCCAAAAGCCATTGTTGAAGCCAAGTTGGTAGAAAGGAAAGTTTGCTTCAGTTTGGATGCTGGCAACTGGGATAGGGGGAAGGGGTGGATGTCTGTCCAAAGGCCAACTCCACCATCACAACCACCCTACCCCTGACAATCAGGGGGCAAGTGCTTTTTATGGGCTGAGGGAACTGACTACATGCAGAAATAGTATATTCATCTCTGACAGTCATCTTGAAATTGGTCATGGGTGTTTCGTTAGTATATCTTGACTGTTTTGAATAGTTAGTCTTCAGTTTCAGGGTTGGTTTTTCCCCCATTTCTTTGAGGACAATTCTCAGAATTGTCACAGCTTATGCCGTAGCTATAGTCTGATCATCATGTTGTTAACTTCTTCTCTCTGGTGAGGGTTTCAGTATCTACAAGACAGCTCACAGAATGTGGCTCAGAATATTATTTATAGCCCTTGAGGAGTAACTAAAGATCCTTGACTTTACTTAAATGGGTACATTATTATTATTTGGTTTCCTTTGACTGTTTTCCTTCATTTCTGCATTTTCTTATTTCTCTGATTAAACTTCTTCTTTGGCTAAAGTTTTTCCACAGACAAGAGGCAGACTGAGGTCATGGCAGGGGGTTGGGGAGGTTGGGGGGTGGCAAGAACCTTAAGATCCAGCTCTGCTTCAGTAAGACATAATAATTTTCTATGCCATCCCCTGGAGATTCTACCTGAGTCTGGGATGGGAACTCTGGTTCTCAAACTTGGAGAAACATGTTGGTATCACCTGGAGAGTTTTTGAAACACTGATATCTAGGCTCCAATATCAAGGATTCTAATTCAGTTGATATGGAGTATGAACTGAGCATAAGTTTTTTTTTTTTTTAGTGGTCTGAGTGATTCTAATATGCAGAGAAGTTTAAGAACCACAAATGGCAACCCACTCCAGTATTCTTGCCTAGAGAATCTCAGGGATGGGGGAGCCTGGTTGGCTGCCATCTACGGGGTCGCACAGAGTCAGACACGACTGAAGCGACTTAGCAGCAGCAGCAGCAGCAGCTGTAGACTGAACCAGCATCACAGGTGACCCTTAAGACCACCTAGGAGGGCAGCAGCCCAGTGCCTTTCCTGGGCTGCGGCTGTGCAACTGAGTATGCAAAAGGTTCTTGAAGAAGTTTTTGATTGGGAACGTCTGATGCTATAGATGGTCTCGCATCCTTCTTCACAGTTCAAAAGTAGAAAATGAAACATGACAAACGGGCCTTTCTTTTTTTTTTTTTTTTAGTTTAACATTTATTTATTTATTTACTTTAATTGGAGGATAATTACAATATTGTGATGGTTTTGCCATACATCAATATGAATGGGCCATAGGTACATATCACTCATTATTAGACAAATGCAAATCAAAGTCACAGTGAGGTATCATCTCACACCGGTCAGAATGACCAACATCAAAAAGTCTACAAACAATAAATGCTGGATAGTGTGTGCAGAAAAGGGAACCCTCCCACACTGTTAGTGGGAATGCAAACTCATTCAACCACTGTGGAGAACAGTACAGAGATTCCTTAAAAGACTATGACCCAGAAATCCCACTCTTCAGCATATATCTCTAGGAAACTGGAATTGAAAAAGGCACATGTACCCCAGTGATCATTGCAGCACTATTTACAATAGCTAGGACATGGAAGCAATCTAGATGTCAACTGGCAGATGAATGGATAAGGAAATAATGGTACATATACACAATGCAATATTACAGCCAAATATGCTTTTAAATATACAGCTGCTCTTGCAAGAAAGAAACTAAAATCTGTAGGTGCAGTAAAAACAGAGAACTGAAGAGATAGCTGCATTCCTACCCTGGTGTGTTGAAGGGAAGGCAGGTGACGGTCTCAGTAATCTTGGGCAGGGGTTCTAAATGCCAGCTCCAGATCAGAATCATCTGGGGAGATTTTAAGCCATATTAGTGCCCAGTCTTACTCCAAACCTGTTAATTAAATATCTGTGTGGATGGGGCTCAGCCGTCAGGCTTTGTAATAAGCTCTCCCCAATGACTCTAATATGCAGCAGGTTGATTTGGGCTTTAATTCCCACATTAAAGTCAGACATGAACAAGGCTGCTGATCATCACTACCTTATTCAGCATCACAGTGGACACAGGTGGACACAACAGAAATGACTTAGCGGGCATGCACAAGCAGCAGAAAATGACATTACACTGAGTTCCATTTTAAAGTGGTATTCACAGCACCAAAACTGCCAAAAGGTAGGTAAGGATAAAGCTACTGAATCTAAAAGTGAATAATATATATACACAAAAAATCAGTTCAGTTCTGTTCAGTTCAGTCGACCAGTCGTGTCCGACTCTTTGCCACCCCATGGACTGCAGCACACCAGTCCATCACCAACTCCCAGAGTTTACTCAGACTCGCGTCCACTGAGTCGGTGATGCCACCCAACCATCTCATACTCTGTCGTCCCCTTTTTCTCTTGCCTTCAATCTTTCCCAGCATCAGGGTCTTTTCAAATGAGTCATCTCTTCTCATCAGGTGGCCAAAATATTGGAGTTTCAGCTTCAACATCAGTCCTTCCAACGAACTTGTAGGACTGATTTCCTTTAGGATGGACTGCTTGGATCTCCTTGCAGTCCAAGGTACTCTCAAGTGTCTTCTCCAGCACCATAGTTCAAAAGCATCAATTCTTCAGTGCTCAGCTTTCTTTATAGTCCAACTCTCACATCCATACATGACCACTGGACAAACCATAGCCTTGACTAGACAGACCTTTTTGGCAAATTAATGTCTCTGCTTTTTAATATGCTCTCTAGGTTGGTCATAACATTTCTTCCAAGGAGTGTCTTTTAATTTCATGGCTGCAGTCACCATCTGCAGTGATTTTCGAGCCCCACCCCCACCCCCCCGCAAAAAAAGTCTGCCACCATTTCCACTGCTTCTCCATCTATTTCTCATGAAGTGATGGGACCAGATGCCATGATTTTAGTTTTCTGAATGTTGAGCTTTAAGCCAACTTTTTCACTCTCCTCTTTCACTTTCATCAAGAGGCTCTTTAGTTCATCTTCAATTTCTCCCATAAAGGTGGTGTCATCTGCATATCTGAAGTTATTGATATTTCTCCCAGCAATCTTGATTCCAGCTTGTGCTTCATCAAGCCCAGTGTTTCTCATGATGTACTCTGTGTATAAGTTAAATAAACAGGGTGACAATATACAGCCTTGACATACTCCGTTTTCTATTTGGAACCAGTCTGTTGTTCCATGTCCAGTTCTAACTGTTGCTTCCTGACCTGCATATAGGTTTCTCAAGAGGCGGTCAGGTGGTCTGGTATTCCCATCTCTTTCAGAATTTTCCACAGTTTATTGTGATCTACATAGTCATAGGCTTTGGCATAGTCAATAAAGCAGAAATAGATGCTTTTCTGGAACTCTCTTGCTTTTTCAATGATCCAGCAGATGTTGGCAATTTGATCTCTGGTTCCTCTGCCTTTTCTAAAACCAGCTTGAACATCTGGAAGTTCACAGTTCATGTATTGTTGAAGCCTGGCTTGGAGAATATTGAGCATTACTTTGCTAATGTATGATATGCGTGCAATTGTGTGGTAGTTTGAGTATTCTTTGGCATTGCCTTTCTTTGGGATTGGAGTGAAAACTGACCTTTTCCAGTCCTGTGGTCACTGCTGAGTTTTCCAAATTTGCTGGCATATTGAGTGCAGCACTTTCACAGCATCATCTCTTATGATTTGACATATATATATATGTATAGTAATGTAGTGTTAGTTGTTCATTTATGTCTGAATCCTTGTGACCCCATGGACTGTAACCTGCCAGGCTCCTTTGTCCATTGGCTTCTCCAGGCAAGAATACTTCAGTGGGTAGCCATTCACTTCTCCAGGGGATCTTCCTGACCCAGAGATAGAAGCCGGGTCTCCCACACTGCAGGCAGATTCTTTACCATCTGAGCCACCAGTGAAATCCAGTCCTTTGGATGTTCACATAAAGAGCTGGCAAGATCTAAATGTTCCATTGGCTCATCTGGCTTCTTGGGTCAATAAATTGAAAGGAAGCAATGGTGGAAATCAAACCAGTCAATCCTATAGGAGATCGACCCTGAATGCTAATGCTGAAGTTGAAGCTCTGATAATTTGTCCACCTGATTTGAACAGCTGATTCATTGGACAAGACCTAGATGCTGGGAAAGATCGAAGGTGGTAGGATAAAAGGGCAACAGAGGATGAAATGGTTGGATGGCATCACCAATAAAATGGACATGAGCTCAGACAGACTCCAGGAGATGGTACAGGGAGGCCTGGTGTGCTCGAGTCCATGAGGCTACAAGAATCAGACATGACTTGGCAACTGAACAACAGTGTTGGACACCTGCATCCGAGTTTGGGACTGTTGCTATAACCCAAGTGACAGGGATCCATGGAATTGTGATGGAGGTGGCAAGAAACGGTCAAGTTTTGGGTATATTTTGAAGGTAGAAGCAATAGAATTTGGTGAAGAATTGTCCGTGGAATATGAGAGAAAGGGGTGATTCCAGGTTTTGGCCAGAAACACTGGAGGAGAGTGATTGCATTGCCTGAAATGGACAAGACCGTGGAACACTGGTGTAGGGGAAGTGTAACAGGGGGTTGGTTTGGATCTGTACAGTTTCAGGTGATAATTAGATTATCATGCTTAGTTGCCTGTGAAATTCTGGAACGGAGAAGGAAGTGCCAGAAGTTTAGGCTAAAAATAAAAGTTAAGGATTTGTTAATACATGATGGTGTTTTAAAACAGTGGTCACAGGACCTGAAGAACTTGGAAACTTGTTAGATTGCAAATTCTTGGGTCAACTCTAGATATCTGGGGACTTCTGAAAGCTACTGAATCAGGAAGTCCATGGGTAGGGGCTTGAAGTCTGTGTTTAATAAGACTCCAGCGTGTTGAGAAGGATGCTGGAATTGCAGCTCTGGTTAGAGGGGGAAGATTCTGCTTGGATAGAGAGACACCTGTTCCAGGCGCTAATGCTTGGGTCCTGCTGAAACTTAGAGGACAGGGCAGGGAGAGAAGAGAGAACCAGCCAAGGAGGTGAAAAGGAAAGTGAGTGAGGTGATATGAGGAAGATGGAAATTCTCCCCAGATAGATGCACAGATTCTGTGCAATCCCAAACAAAGTCTCAGAAGTTAACAGAGCTTGACAGCTGATTCTAAAAGTCACATAACAGAGTAAAGGGCCAAAGATGGATAAGACAATTGTGAGAAAGACTCAGGCAGGATTAACCTCAGCAGAAATCACAAGAGCTGTAGGAGATTTGTGTGTGAGAGGAGTGCAGTCTCAAATCAATGGGGAAGGATGGACCTTTTAATAACGGTGTGCAGACAATTGGCTGGACATATGGAAAAAATATATATTTAGATCCCCACATAACACCATACACAAAAATATATTCCAGATGGATTAAAGGCCTACATGTGAAAGCAAATGTTTAAAAAGAAAATATAGGATGATATCTTTATCTCACTGGGATAGTAAAACCAAAAATTTCTGATAAAACAATTGATACATTTGATGACAAGATTTTACATATTTGAATGACAAAAGCCAATTTCACAAATTGGGAGAAAGTATTGGCACTAGTGGTGAAGAACCCATCTGCCAATGCAGAAAATGCAAGAGGTGTGGGTTCAATTCCTGGGCTGGGAAGATCCCCTGGAGGAGGGCATAGCAACCCCAGTATTCTCGCCTGGAGAATCCCATGGACAGAGGAGCCTGGTGGGCTCCTAGGATCACAAAGGGTCAGACACGACTGAGCAACTTAAACATACACATGTGTTTATGATAAATTTGTTCCAATCAAGATACAAACCCTTCTGCACTGTACTAGGCTGCTCTTTCTCTCAAATATCTTCCTCTCTCGAGCCTGCCCTCCATTGCCCTCCACTTCTGATGTCTATTTATTGAGGAAAATGGGTCTTTTGTTTTCCCTTCTGTAAGTTGTGGATCAAATCTCCCTGGAGTCATTTAACACGGTTTCTCTATCCCTCTTATTTTGTGCCAACTTGTGAACTGAAAAGTAAGTGTGGAGGCTTGATTACATCACGGTATGTGTGTGGGTATGTGTGTGGAGGTGTCATGTGGGTGTTGTGTGGGTCTGTGGTGTTTGTGTGGTGTGCCTGTGTTGGTCTATGTGTGGTGTGCTTGTGTTTGTGCTGTGGTGTCGGGGGTGTGTGTGTATGTTTGTGGTATGTGACACGATGTGGTGTGTGTGAGTGAATGTGTGGTGGGGCAGCGGGAGAGAGAGAGAAAGCAACAGAAGGCTGAGGCACTGGGGTCTGGGGTGGGGTGGGGAGTTTGGAAGCCAGTCGGGTCTCAGGAGGGTAGATGGTCCCTCACGGAGCAGAACTAGAGGGGGCTCTTGCATCTGCAGTTGCCAGTTAATGCCTAAGACACCCCACCATGGTAAACATCCAAAGTTTCAGATGAGAATCTGCACTCCGGGGCAATGGAGCCTGGGTCTGCCTGGCACAGCTGGAACAGATAAGACCTGAGATTTCATTTAATTCAACCCCAAAGTCTTGTCTCTTCCCTTCACCCACCAACCTGAGCTCTCCCCACTTACCTGGCCCAAGGTCCTCTGCAGTCTCCAGGTCCCCTGCCATCAGAGGGAGGAGGAGGGGAGGGAAGGGCAGAGGAGGAGACAGAGACGGACAGGTGACATATGCTGAGCCCTCTCCTGCTCAGCCGGGGTTGAGGGGGGAGGTTGATGCAAGATTCCAGGATCTCCCTGCCCCCAAGGCTTTCAAGCAAAACCTTCAGGACTGCCCACGGTCCGCAGCAAATCTGTCAGTTTCCCCCACAGGTTTGAAAAGGTTTGAAATGAGGTTGTGTGAAGTACCACCGTGGAGGTACCATCACATGTGCAGTTTGCTTCTGAACTTACTGCTGGCTAGAAACACAGCCTCCAAAGCAGCCTTTTCATTCACTGCAGTTTGGAGTTTGGTTACTTAGAACAAATGTGCTGGCAGGATACTTCTGGGTTTTAGGGGGAAGGATTTGACATGGCAGGGACATGGTTCTGCTCCGTGGTATGAAATTCATCAATCAGAAGTCCTTTTAAATGGGTTCTTCAGAGGGGTCTGTATCACAGCATGGCTATAAACAAACATGGGGCCTAAGGGGAAATGGGCTGTATGGCCTTCCTGTGTGCCTGGTGGCTGCCGAGAGGTGGAGAACTGTTTCACTCCTCCTTTCCTGCCCAGTGAGCCCGTAGCACCCACATCCTTGAGGGTTTGAACTAAAGGAATGAGGATTCAGAGATCAATAAGTTAACAACAAGCTAGGGATCCTGTTATGACCAACCTAGAAAGTATATTCAAAAGCAGAGACATTACTTTGCCAACTAAGGTCCGTCTATCAAGGCTATGGTTTTTCCTGTGGTCATGTATGGATGTGAGAGTTGGACTGTGAAGAAGGCTGAGCGCCAAAGAATTGATGCCTTTGAACTGTGGTGTTGGAGAAGACTCTTGAGAGTCCCTTGGACTGCAAGGAGATCCAACCAGTCCATTCTGAAGGAGATCATCCCTGGGATTTCTTTAGAAGGAATGATGCTAAAACTGAAGCTCCAGTACTTTGGCCACCTCATTCGATGAGTTGACTCATTGGAAAAGACCCTGATGCTGGGAGGGATTGGGGGCAGGAGGAAAAGAGGACGACCGAGGATGAGATGGCTGGATGGCATTACAGACTCAATGGACGTGAGTCTGAGTGAACTCCGGGAGTTGGTGATGGACAGGGAGGCCTGGCGTGCTGCGATTCATGGGGTCGCAAAGAGTCGGACACGACTGAGCGACTGAATGGAACGGAAGGGATCCTGTTCTAAGGGAGTGTGTGAGCAGTTCCAACCAGGTCCATAAATACTAATGAGTGTCTATCCTCAGTAGCTGCTGCTGCTGCTGCTAAGTTGCTTCAGTCGTGTCTGACTCCGTGCGACCCCATAGACGGCAGTCCATTAGGCTCCCCCATCCCTGAGATTCTCAGTAGAGGGACATGGTTAAACCAGGGATGGGGTGTAGGCTGGGTTCACACAGCTTTCTCTCCTGCAGGAGATGCAAAGAGGAATCTGGGAACAAAGAGTCAGCTGTGGATACATGCATGCCTACCCTCTCCCGGAGGGTGTGGTGGAGACTGGTGCCCTTAGAAGTTGGTCTCTTAGTTGAGTCTTTGCAGGGATGTGCAGAGGTAGGAGGCATGGAAGCGGCTTCCTGCAACTTCTTCCCACTGCCTCGTCTTGCACCAACTTCTGCTCTCAGGCTCCAGGTCTCCAGCCGTGTGGGATTTTATGTCCTGGGAAGTTATCCTGCTTCTTGAATCCCCCACATTTCAGCCTCATGGTCCAGGGTTGAAGGCACTCTCCACATCAGCCTGCTTCCTAGGTCCAGCTTAAACTTGATCCATTTTGAGAAAAATCTAACATGATGCAATCTAGATGTGTCTACTCCCCTAGGAACCCACATCACCCATCTTTCTCCTCCACAGACCTCATCACCTTGGTTAATAACTGACCAGAGTCTCTTTATAGGTGACCAGCCTCCACATTGAAGCAGGAAGCATTGTGTCTCATTTGTTTCAGTGTTCTAATTGCCCAAGACAGCACTTCAAATGTAGGAGGCAACTAATAAATGTTTGTAATATGAATAAAGGGATACTCACATGTAAAAATGAATGATATTATCATGCCCTCAGGGTGTAAAAGTTTTGACAAAAAAAATGGCAAAAGTGGCTACGTGGATGAATTAATAAGTTGGCTGGTATTGCAGAAAATGTTCTTTGAATGATAAAACAGTCATTCTATCTCCTTTCTCCCTTGATGCCACAAAGACTTGAAAATTAAATATTTATTTTCTCACTCCACTACTCTAAGGGCCGAACACAAGGCAAGGTTCTGACAAATAATAAGGCAGAAGCATGATAGGGGGCATCCAGGAATGTAGCTTACTGTCTTGTAAAAGAAGTCAGTATGTTGTTGGTGCTGCCCCCTTTCTCACTAAACATGGATTAGATGGCTGGTGTGGTGGCAACCATCTTGTGATGATGTTCAACAGATGTGACAAAAGTCAGTCCACTAGAAGAGTAATAACAGGAACTAAGATAGAATGAATCTGGGTATTTAGTGGGATCAGTAAGCCAGTGAATTTAAACTGACAGCCAACTACCTTTTGACAACTTACAGTGTAAGACAACAAACTCCTGATTGTTTCAGCCAATATTCATTCAGATTTCTTTAACTCATAGCTAAACATGCTTCCAAGTGTTATTGATAACTGGATGAGGTACCTGGCATTTTATGTTTCAATTCTGGACCAGGCTATGGGTGAATTCTGTATGGTATAAGGGTACTGAGCAGAGGTGGGTCACACGAAGAAACAAGGAAGGACGTAAGGATGATGGTTTTTGATGGCCCCCCGCCTCCCCCAGGCAGAGCAGTAATCCTTCCACCTACACCCAAGGAGGTTACAGGTGACACAATGATGGCTTGTTCTCTGATCTGCTGCTGCTCCCTCTAATAACCCTCCTTGGAAAAGATAACAGCTTTCATTAGGCTCTAAAAACACGAGGACCTTGAGGATGCTTTCCAGACTTCCTGCACGTCTGTGCACAGCAGGGCAGCTCTGCAGGAGAGCCACTTTCTGCTCAGTGTCGGTGAGGTTTTGTGACAAGAACTCATTTTGGCCTCACAAGTCCCCAAACCCAGGGGGCCACCTCGGGCCCCTCACCCGGCATTCTGAGCGACCCCCTCCTCTCCTTGGAGTCCCTCCTATCCCGACTCATCCTGGAGCCTTCTGACACACGGTCTGGACGAGTCCAGGCTCAGCACACAGTCGCAAAGCACACTGTGATTGAAAATACATCCCGTAATCCCCAAGTCTGAGTGCTTATATTGGCTCCCATAGAAGTCCATAGCACCTGAAGCCCTGTTTATTATTTCCTACTCTCAGCAAAGATGTGCTGAGCCCAGGGTGTCGGGCTGGCTCCACACATACCGAGCAGTGCAGTGGGGAGGAAACCACAACTCCTGCTCTCACAGAGCTGCGCTGGGGAGACAGAGGCCAACCACCTATCCAAGTCCAATTACAACTGCAACCACTGTCACGAGGAAGCAGCTGGGGGGTTCTAAAGAGACGGTGCGCTGGGTGGGTGAGAGCCCTCTTCTGGGTTTGCAAACTTCTGTGTCCTCACCTGGCCAAAGGGGCCAGGATCCTTTGGAGCTCTTTCATAAGAGCACTTCATCCTATTCACAAGGGCTCCACTCTTGTGACGTAATAACATCCATAAAGCCCAAGGTATCAATACTACCACCATCACCTCTGGGAGTCAGGATTTCCACCCAAATCTGAGGGAGACACAGACAACCCGACTAGAGCAAAGTGCAAGATGGGTGCCGAAGCCATGAAATGTCTTCACATCACTGCACCCAACACGAAGGTAAGGAACCAGTTAAAGATGGAATCTCTTGAGGGTTGATACGTTGGCTTTTCCATTTTCTGGAAGATGGTTTGTTGACTTTATGGGGAATAACCAGGAACTCAAGCCAACCAACCAAAAAGAAAGAAAGAAAGGAAGACCAGTGAGCACCCCTTCTAGGGGCAGAAGCGGAGGTTCACCCACCACACCGTATAACAACTGTGTGTGTGTGCCCAGTTGGTGACTCGTGTCTAACTGTTTGTGACCTTGTGGACCACAGCCCGCCAGACTCCTCCATCCATGGGATTTCAACTATACTTCAATATAAAGAAAAAATTAGAGATTCATCCAGCTTCTTAGAGTGTTGACTCTTTGGGGGTCTCCCCATGCTGTCTTTCCCCTTCCTCTCCTCACTGCCCCCCCCCCCCATAGTGTAACATTTGAGGATAAAAACAACAGAAAGATGAGAGAAGCCTGGAAGGAAGTTTGGTGATCAGAGTCCTGCCGTTGCCACAACTCATTCTCTTAATTACACTGAAAATCGTTCACTCTGCATGTTAACATGTTTCTGAATGGAAGGGCTGCAGAAAGCCTGTGGGGTTTAATGAATTATGTAGCATGCATTTTCCTTTACCACGATTAGTGTTTACTGACCAGTTTTCTAAACAAATATGTATATATATATATATATATATATACACACACACACACACACATATATATTAGAATTCAGGGGTGGGGAAATAGCTAGCAAAACAGACCTCATATTTGCAAATATGAGGTTTTGTGTCTTTTATTACAATGTTGAGATTGATTTAAACATGATGAACTGACTTATGGTCAATGAGTTTTTTAATACCCCCGTGTCTAAAATATGAATATTTCAGTGTGCTAGCTGCAAAGATTGGATGGCTCTGAAATGAAGACAAGGAGGGGGAAGGGTGGATAGTCAAAGCCTCTGCAGTCATTTGGGGTTGAAGGTGCCAGCTCCTGGGGGGGCAGTGCTCAGCAAGAAGAGGCCACCTTGGGGGGAGCTGTGAGGTCCCAGCCTCATGTTCATCAGGAGACAATGACAGTGGGGGTGACAAGAAAGTCAAGACATGGCTCAGACCACTGACCCGTTAGGAAACTGTAAGGCATATTTTATAATGTGATGAAAGCGTGCAAAACTGGAGCGACACTTAATCCTTGTGTATTTCTATTAAAAAAATCTTTCTATAATAAAGATTAATTTCCCAGCCTTGCTGTAAAAAAAAAAAATAGAAAGTGTAATTGTCACTCTGGGGTGACCAGCAGTTGGGAGTGAGGTGAGGAGTCTTATCTGCTTGGTGCCCAAGGGGCTTTACTCTGCAGCAAACACTGACAGAGGTTAAGAGACCCCAGGTTCTCCGCTCACGGAGCTTGCACGTAGTAAGATGCACTCTCTCCTTGGCCCTCTAGCTGACTTGAAAAATATTTCTTCTGCTTTCTTCAAACTCCTGAAGCAGAGAGACTAGAAAGAACATGACTGTCCTCTGGTCCAAGTTCTTACAATGTCCTCTTACATTCAGTGTGTTCATTTAATCCTTCATCCCTACGTTCACTCTTCATGCACCTACCATATGTATTTACTCTATATTCTCTACTAAACATTATTCTCTACTAAACATTATTTAGTAGAAACAAACATATCTCTATTAAACATTATTAGGAACCCTGGTCCTTGTGTTGGGCAGACACTAAAATGCTCATCAAAGGACTTTTTTAAAAATATAAATTTATTTATTTTAATTGGAGGTTAATTACTTTACAGTATTGTATTGGTTTTGCCATACATCAACATGAATCCACCACAGGTATACACGTGTTCCCCATCCTGAACCCCCCTCCCTCCTCCCTCCCTGTACCATCCCTCTGGGTCATCTCAGTGCACCAGCCCCAAGCATCCAGTATCATTGTGAGAAGAATGTAAGGACCTTGAGGACCTTGAAGAGCAGCTCCGACCAATCAGGTTGGCTCCATCTATGCCTTCCCAGAGCCCAGGGCACCTCATTGCCCTGCTCAGAGCATCCTCCCAGCCCTGCTCAGCACCTACCATACAGCAGGTCTGGGCAAAGGGAGCCTTGGAGGGGAGGAAACTGAGGGGAAAGGGGAGTGGAAAGGGACCAGGGGAGCAGGTGCCATGGGTGCCTTGTGCTCTCTGAGGGATAGCAAACCTCCAATTGACCCTCAAGGTCACACTGTCAAAACAGCCAATTCCACAACAAGGCATCCCCTTGGTGAATTTCGGACCTGACCAGGAGTAGCTATGTTTCCCATTCAGCAACCAGATGTGCAGGCCACTGGATCTGGGTCCCAAGAGCATTCATCTTTCCTACCTCCCTTTCCTCTTCTGAAGCTCCAACCATACAATCTCATGAACACAAAGGTCCTCTATTACACCAGACAGTTAAAAAATTCCTGGGGGTTTTCATTTCCAGTATCCTGGGGTTGCTGATGTCCAGAGCCACACTGACCCAGGCTGGCGGAACTCTGAGGAATCTGATGCAATAACTCTGACTGTCCCTTCTTTCTCCTTAAAAGAGGATGAGCTAGCAGGAAGCTCTCAGGAAAGCCCAGCCTAGCCACCTGGATCTCCTGGGAGAGGCACCGTCTTGCCCACCTATGTTTAAAATCAGACTCGGCCTCTCAAGTGGAGACAACAGGCTGTATTGAAAGCCCTCTCCCTTGAAAATTAGACCTGAGCCCACTGCTTCATAAGAACCCCCTTACCCAAGAGTGTGGCTGACTGCCATTGCCCAGGAGGATGTCAGGGTTAACAAACCCGGGCTCCACACACATTGCCACCCATGAGCTGAGATACCTTCAAAAAGTCACTTAACCTTTCTGCACTTTCACGGCTTTAGGCATGAAATGAAGGGATTAGGGGATGGCTGGAGTCCTTTCCAGAAATAAATGGCCATGATTTGGCCCTGATTCGGGGTCTTTTCCCAGCTGGTCCTGGAGGAAGAGGGCAGGTCAGAGAAGGTTTCAGAGATACAAGGACAAGCATGAAATATCAGCCCAATTGCACTGGAGAAACTCCAATTACCTGGGAAGAAAGTTCAGTCTGTGTGCAGGGCCTCAATGCCATTCTGGCATCAACAATGCTCCTCTGAGCTGGGAGTCTGGATGCCCTTTATATAATTGTTTTTCTCTTTTTGACTTACTTCGTTGTCTATGATAGACTCTAGGTCCATCCACATTTTTATAAATGACTCAAATTTTATTCCCTTTTATGGCTAATATTCCATTGCATGTGACATAATTTTCTTTTTTAAGAACAGAAAGGTGATGTGTTTAATGAAAAGCAATATGAAATAAGTGGCTGAATCTGGGCAAAAGCATGAGAGTTGTTTCCCCTTCTTCTCCTTCTGTTTCAAAAAGGGTGAGCAAAGTGGGAGATGTAGCAGGAACTCCCACCTTTCTTTCTTGGGAACAGTTCCCAGGAAAATTGTTCCCTTGGCCTGGAGGCTCGAGTGGCAGAGTTCATGACATGAGGGGACAGATTCTAAACAAGGGAAAGGAGGCATTTAGGCAAATATTAAGCAATAAGTGAGATCCACACAATCCCTGACACAAATTAATTAAGTTGCTATGGAATGTGGCTCAAAGCCAGAAGGCAAAGGTGAAAACGGCCCCAAAGAGCAGAATGATGAAAAATGTAAAAATAAAAGGAAAAAAGGCCTGGAGAGTGTGTGCCAATGAGGGGGATGCCGGGCAGTGGGCGGTGTGTGGTACGGGGACCAGCGCGGCAGGAGGCATGGCTCTGAAGATGCTCTCAAGGCTTTCCTCTCCTCTGATTGATTTAGGATTTAGTAAAACACTCGGAACCCTGTGCGCATCACAGGAGAAGGCAGGGTGGCCTTTAAGCTCAGGGAGGATTCGTGGAATTCAAGTGACAAGATGGGTGTTTGACTGCGGTGAGGCCTCCTTCTCCCCTTCTGTTAAATATTATTTTAAAAATATTTTGTTCCACTTACACTAACTAGCCATCTGCTCATGCAAATAAGCATGGAGAAACAATTGCAGCCTGGCCTCTGGGTGTCAGGTGGATAAGTCTGAGAGGAGATGCACGAGGGAGTGTGCAGGGGGGCCTGGTGGAGCCCCCTACCCCTGCCGGTGTCTAAAGATGCCTGATCAGTGCCTGGCAGAGTCAGGAAGTGGCTGCTTCTAGCGATATTGTCTGTGTTCTTCTCTTTGTCCCCTGTGGTTTGGGAGCAGGAGAAAGAAGGTGTCTGAGAGTTTGCAAGTGGAAAGGATTGTAATGTGTCTGCCACCACTGTAATTCTCCCTTTGGGGAAATCTCCTTCAGCATGGATGCTGGTAAAACATCGAATCAAAGCAGCCTGGAGAGAACCCTGTGACCAAGAACTGAACACAGATCTTGCTAAGTCCATGCTGGTCTCTTTGCATCCTGCAGTACTGACTCAGCGGACTCTTCCATGGAGCTTCTGCCCTGGCACACAACCCTCTCACCGATAGGAACCCCCAGACATAGGATTGGGCTGAAGTCATGTCAGGATGGCGTCCCCCTCGACTTCCGTCCCCCACCGCCCACTAGGGACCAGGGTGGAGAATAGAGCTTTGCTCGTCCACTCAGGTTGGAATCGGGCACTGCAGGCCCTTAGCCCAGAGGGGAGGCTATGTGTCGGGTTGGCCATTGTCAGCCTTGTGGGAGAACATGGACTCAGCAAGTGGAGGAGATGCATGGACATGTGCACCGGGCCAGAGAGCAAGGACAGACTCCCAGACACACACAGGGACGTGAAGGTGGCACACAGCTGCATACAAGCCCAGAGAGAGCTTCAGAGGGAGAGTAGTACATGGATGGGCACAGATGGAGGCAGAGGCTCAGAGCAGAGCTGGCGCAGACCCTGTGGTCCAGAGGAGGCCTCCTGGCCACAAAGCCCTCTATGTCCAGCTCCATCCTTCCCCTGACCCACTGCACGTCCAGCCTGTGGCTTCAGTGACACAACCCCATATCTTTCGAATAAACCCACCCTTTTGTTCTTCAGCTACTTCAAAGGCGTGTCCTTGTCTGAAATATCTTCACCTCTGTCAATAGACCAACTGACCGGGTGCAGCTATGTCTCTGAATTGGGTTCAGATCCTCCCTGGGCCTCGCAGAGAGGTCTAGATGCTCCTGCTTCATGTCTGAGCCCCACTCTATTCCCAGAGCCTGTTGGATTTCATGGGTCCAGAGCACACCTGCGGGCCTTGCTCCCAAAGCTGTGGCCTGACAGAGGGTAGGCCCAGTGCTGGACCGAGCCTGGGAGAGCCAGGCCATTGATTCTGATCAGGGGAGAGAGCCGAGACACGTCCATTAAAGATGCCTGAAGAGAGATCTGAGCCCCTCAAGTGGTGATGCAGGATTAAAATGACCCTTTAACATAGACTCTGTCACCAGGTGGAGTCAACTACAGGATTGCTGACAGGATGTGTCTAGTTCTTTTAAATGAGCCAACCAGCCCCATTACCTCTCCTGTCCTGCCTCTCTTGGAGTGGCTCCCAGGTTACCTTCTACTGATCCCTCCCTCCTGGAGCAGCCACGTGCCAAGCCCTGGGCACCTCCCCCAGCACAGCAGAAGATGCTCCACTCACCATGCACCTTGGCAAAAGCCCTCAGCATCACCTCTCTCTCTCCATCACTAACTGCCCACATCAGAGCCAGCACTGCAGCCAGCGACTGCACCTCCACATTCCCCATGTCTGTCCACTTGTCTCAGTCCCACGTTGCCGCCCTGGTCAGGGTGGACATCCATCATCTCTGGGATGACGCTGACAGCCTCCTGGTGGCTCTCCCTGATTCCCACTTGTTCTACAATCCAATCCTTAGGATGTTTCAGGGAGACCCTTTGAAACATAAACTCCCATTTAAAGCTCTGCAGTGGCTCAGCTTAGCCCTGGGAACAACACTCAGCCTCCCCAGCACAGCCCATCCAGCATACCTGCCTGATTGCACTTTTGTTCCCCTCATCGTGCCTGCCATCTTCTGGCCTGGTCAGGTCTCAGACCCACTAAACATGTCCCTGCTCAGGCTTCCAAACCCACCAGTTCAGTTCAGTTCAGTCGCTCAGTCGTGTCCAACTCTTTGCGACCCCATGAATTGCAGCACGCCAGGCCTCCCTGTCCATCATCNCCACCGTTCCTGACCTTCAACGTAGGATAGCTCCTCTAGGCCCTCCTGTGCCTGCCCAGCCACCACTCCTCGGGTTGCTCCTCCTGGCCGCAAACCCACCAGCTGCCATTAAATGTGACTCAGCCTCCATGTTCTGCCCAGGTGTCTCCTGTTCACAGGCTCTACTCAAATATCACCTCCACTGAGAAGCCCTTCTTGACCACTCCACTCATCTTGTCATTCTCTATAACTCCCTGACTTGTTGTCCTTAATGCACTTAATTGACCTGGAATGATGTCATTTAGATATTTACTCAAATTATCTATGCCCCCCACCTGCCACTGATACATACAGTCAGGCAGAGCAGAGCTGATATCTGTCCTATTCGCAGGGTACCCTGGCATACTGCCAGGCACAGACGGCTTGCTCAAGGCATAGTTTCTGAATTAATAGCTGCCCACCCTCCTTGTCTGCTTTTTGCTTAGTTAGCCTGTCTCGAGGCTTATCAGTTTTATTGAGCTCTTCCGAGAGCCAGCTTTTGGCGTCATTGTTTTCTCTTTTGATTTCCTGTTTTCAATTCTATTGATTTCTGCTCTAACTCTTTTTATTCCATTTTTTCTGCTTATTTTGGATTTAATCTGCTCTCTCTCTTCTAGTTTGCTAAGGTGGAAACTTAGACTGTTGATTTTAGGCCATTTTCTTTTCTAATACACATACTCAAGGCTACACATTTCCTTCTCAGCCCTGTGTTCACTGCAACCAGAAATTTCTGGTAAGTTGTGTTTCCAGTTTTATTTAGTTCAAAATATTTTAAAATTTCCCTTGAGACTTTTCTTTTTCTCTACTTTTGGCCTTTTTTTTTTTTTTTTAAGAGCTGTGTTGTTTTTTCTCCATGCATTTTGGAATGTTTTTCATTATCTTTCTGTTTCTGATTTCTAGTTTGATTTCACTGTGGTCTGAGAGCAGGCATGCTATGATTCTATTCGTTTAGATTTGTTAAGGTGTGTTTCATGGCCCAGAGCTTGAGAAGAATGTGTTTTCTGCTCCTGTTGGATGAAGCTGTCTATAGATGTCAATTACATCCACTTGATTGATGGTGCTGTTGAGGTCAACTATGTTCTCACTGCCTTTCTGCTGGCTAAATCTGTCTGTTTGTAATAGAGGGGTGCTGAGGTCTCCAATTATAACCATGGATTCATCTGTTTCTCCTTGTAGTTCTATCTGATTTTGCTTCAGGTACTTCTATGCTCTGTTGTTAGGCATATACCTGTTAAGGATGGTCACATCTCCTATAAGAATTGATCCCTCTATCATTACATAAAGCCCTTCTTCATCCCTGATAACTCTCTTTGCTCTGGAGTCCATTCTCTCTCACATTAATGCAGCTATTTGTGCTTTTGTTTTTTACATGTGTCTTTATATTTAGAGTAGGTTTCTTGTAGACAATACAGAGTTGGGTTGCGTGTTTTGATCCACTCTGTCAATCTCTGTCTATTGAATTGGTGCATTTTACCACCAGTTCAAAGTGACTTGTGAGAGAGTTGGATTCATGTCTACCACGTTTATTCCTGTTGGTATTTGTTGCCCTGGTGGTTTGTTCCTATTTTTGTCTTCCACTCTTTCTCTGCCTTCCGTAGTTTTCATTGAATAGTTTATGTGATTGTACACCACTTCACAGGTGATGGAATACCTTGTCATAACAAAACAATCCTAATTCCTTTCTTCTGTTGCCTATACCTCACTTGTCCCTCCCTTCACCTCATACATGTATGCATACTGCTCAGGTCACAGCGGACTCAGTATCACCCCAAGCTTGGATTTCCATTGGTGTTTTATAGAAGTTCACCGCTGTTGCTGGTATGCTGGGAAAATGCCTAGTCATGGAAATGCCACATATAGCTCTAGGGTTTTGATAACTTCCTGTGAGGCTGCAGGGTCTCATTCATGTTCTGGTGAAGAAGACATGACAGGGTTTTTAGAGATGCAACAAGGGGTTCCCGTCTGTGAGTTCTGACATTGTCCTACCCATCTGTCTTATTTTTTTCTGTCTTCAGAGGCTGTGGCTTATTATTACTTGTATAAATGCATTCCCAATGAAGAGAAAATTAAATATTGCATGTGTTTTCAAATTAAGTATGCATAACAGAGTCCTAAAAAATGTTTTAATGGAACAAATCAGCCAATCTCTCATGAATATTGTAACTTGGTGGGGGGCAGTTCAGGTGACTTCTAGAATTGTACTTGTGTTCTTAAATTAAGAAAAGGTTAAGGGCTGAGGTGGAGATTGAGACTGTTTTATCCAATCTTCATCTATATCCATATCTATATCTATTTGTTTCCCTGGTGGCTCAGGTGGTAAAGAATGCACCTGCAATGCAGGAGACCCAGGTTCAGTCTCTGGGTCAGGAAGATTCCCTGAAGAAGGGAATGGCAACCCACTCTAGTATTCTTGCCTGGAGAATTCCAGAGACAGAGAAGCCTGGTGGACTACAGTCCATGGGGTCGCAAAATCAGACATGACTAAGTGACTAACACACATATCTATGTCTGTGTCTATATCTGTCTACCTAAAAGAGAGACTTCCGAAGGCTCATGTGCTTCTAACTGCCGACCATATCTAGGACGCTGATGAAAACCACACAATTGTGGAAGACCTTGGTCCATTTGATGGTTTTAGAAAAAAGCAGCCCCCCCCCCCCACCATTTTTCAAATTCCCCTGAATTAACTTTCTCCTGAATCCAATCCTGGGCAGGGGTTCTCAGTTCTGTGCACAACTTAGCATCAGCCAGGGGAATTTTATAAATACAGTGGTGCTTGGACTCCACTCTAGGAGATTCTACCTGCCTTGCTCTTGGGTACAGCTGGACATCTGCATTTTCCATTTTCTGAGCAGTGGTGACTGAGAAGGAGCCCACGTGCACCGCCAGCACTGGGCACGCCAGGAGGAAAGGAGGCTGGGTGCCTGTGTACTGAAACCTACGGAAGCCCCTTGATAAAAGAAAGACTTCCTTAATATACTTTTTCCCTGTAATACTGCTTTAGAAGGCTCGATGGTGATTCTTGCTCTCCACCACTGGCTTTTTGGATGGATGCAGAGGAAACCAAACCCTAATCTCCAATGTACACTGAACAGGTCACTGGGAGACACAGAGCTTTGCCTCCAGCATCACCCCAAGCAGGTGCTTCCCAGGCTTATGGTTCTATGAAATTGCACAGGAACC
This sequence comes from Aepyceros melampus, assembly GCA_006408695.1. Taxonomy (NCBI): domain Eukaryota; kingdom Metazoa; phylum Chordata; class Mammalia; order Artiodactyla; family Bovidae; genus Aepyceros; species Aepyceros melampus. Next base: position 66,232 of record SJXQ01010392.1, read on the forward strand.
CTCTACAATGTGGAGTCTGAGCCACCAGCTTGAGGTCATGCATCTCACAAGCTGGCAGGTGATGTTGACACCCTTGGTCTGCAGATCCCACAATGAGTAGCTGGTAGACCACTTCCTTCTCAAACTGGGCTTAAAGAAGCCCTGGGCTAAGGAAGCATTTCAGGTAGACCAGCCAAAAATCCACAGCACCCTACCCCAGTTAATGTCCCTGCCCCCTCTCTTAATATCACCATGCTGGAGAGCCACTCCCAGTTGGAGCAGAAGTCAGGTGCCAGGAAAAGTCAAGGGAGATGCACCTTCACTTCTTTCCTTCTCCCTTTCATTTTTAGGGATATGGATATAGACAGGCTGCTGCTAAGTCACGTCAGTTGTGTCCAACCCTGTGCGACCCCAAAAATGGCCCACCAGGCTCCCCTGTCCCTGGGATTCTCCAGGCAAGAACACTGGAGTGGGTTGCCATTTCCTTCTCCAATGCATGAAAGTGAAAAGTGAAAGTGAAGTCGCTCAGTCATGTCTGACTCTTAGTGACTCCATGGACTGCAGCCTACCATGCTCCTCCGTCCATGGGATTTTCCAGGCAAGAGTACTGGAGTGGGGTGCCATTGCCTTCTCTGGATATAGACGTAGATATAGTTGCCAGGAAAAGTCAAGGGAGATGCACCTTCACTTCTTTCCTTCTCCCTTTCATTTTTAGGGATATGGATATAGACAGGCTGCTGCTAAGTCACGTCAGTTGTGTCCAACCCTGTGCGACCCCAAAAATGGCCCACCAGGCTCCCCTGTCCCTGGGATTCTCCAGGCAAGAACACTGGAGTGGGTTGCCATTTCCTTCTCCAATGCATGAAAGTGAAAAGTGAAAGTGAAGTCGCTCAGTCATGTCTGACTCTTAGTGACTCCATGGACTGCAGCCTACCATGCTCCTCCGTCCATGGGATTTTCCAGGCAAGAGTACTGGAGTGGGGTGCCATTGCCTTCTCTGGATATAGACGTAGATATAGATATATAGATATAGACATAAACAACCTTTCTTTTCCCCCTTCCACTCCCTAGACATTCCTAGGAAATAGCAAGTGTGTGGATCAAGTCACTGATTTGAGCAAAGGGTAAGTGAGGAGCCAAGGCAGGCCACAGCAGCATCACACAGGTGGTCCTTGCCCTTGTGGGGCCAGTGAGAGGGAAATGGAAAGACTCCAATAGACCCTCATGGTCAGGAGACTTTCACAGTGGACTGTTCAAAAAACCAGGAATAGCAAGAGATGAGGAATCCAGTGATTTTCCTTCAAATGATTTTGGGTTGCATAAACCTTTATTTTCACCAAACTAAGTAACTATGATTGCTTTTCATAGATAATTGCTGTTTTAATAAGATATGCACTCTAATATTTTCTTTTGTCATAAAATATATTTCTTTCACACACTTTAAAAAAATCTATGTGAAAAATGAGTGTGACTTCTGGAGGTCTTAAAACAAAATATTTCTCACTGAGATAAATAGGACCAGCTTCTTAATTTGATATTTTATCTCTTAAGTGTAGCAAATGAAGTTGGAGATGGGTACGTGTGCCTACATAATGCTTGTTCAATAATGAAGATGCTTGAAGACACGATGTGAGTTACAGTTGATTCTTATTATCCACGCATCCTCTGTTTGTGAAGCTGCCTACTCATTACGTTTAATTTGCAATCCCCAAATCAATACGTACAGCATTTCGACAGTCAACTGCAGACGTGTGCAGAGCAGTGAGAAATGTGGGTCACCAGTGGGCACGTTCATAGTTGATGTGCAGCTAAAGGAGACCCTCAGATAGTGACCAGGGGATGGGTGGAGACTGGAAAGGACAGTGCAGACAAGTGCGAGAATGTCCAGGTCTAGACCATCTGGTCAGGGTTTGGAAACAGACTCTGGCACTGTCGGGGGGCACTGTCGGGGGGCAGCCTTACTTAACACTTCTTAAAGGGGCTCTTTACAAAGTAAAGAAAATAGAATGTACTATGATGGGTTGTTTTTAAGATTTAAGACGATTATATGATAAGAGGGTGATAGAGGATAAGATGGATGGATGGCATCCCTGATTCAATGGACATGAATGTGGGCAAACTCGAAGATGGTGAGGGATGGCGAAGCCTGGCAGGCTGCAGTCCATGGACCCTGAAGAGTGAGACATAACTTGGTGACTGAATAACAACAAATGTAATATATAGAGATAGAATATTCTATCTATACACGATCCCCTAGTAGCCATCATTCAGTATTCACTACTCCCGGGTTTGCAGGGAATTTATAAGAAACCTACTGTTATTAATTATGAAAACCAACTACATATTCTTTTGTTTTTCTTGAAGCAGCATTTTTTCAAAGTATAACCTCCTGTAGCTCTACAAGATGCCTCAGAAACAAACAATCCACATGAAATCAGTTCAGTCACTCAGTAGTGTCCAACTCTGTAACTGCATGGACTGCAGCACACCAGGCCTCCCTGTCTGTCACCAACTCCCGGGGTTTACTCAAACTCATGTCCATTGAGTCAGTGATGCAATCCAACCATCTTATCCTCTGTTGTCCCCTTCTCCTCCCACCTTCATTGTCTCTCAGCAACAGGGTCTTTTCAGATGAGTCCTTTCTTCACATCAGGTGGCCAAACTCCAGTTTCAGCTTCAGCACCAGTCCTTCCAATGAATATTCAGGGTTGATTTCCTTTAGGATGGACTGGTTGGATCTCCTTGCAGTCCAAGGGACTCTCAAGCATCTTCTCCAACACCACAGTTCAAAAGCATCAATTCTTCAGCGGTCAGCTTTCTTTATAGTCCAACTCTCACATCCATACATGACCGCTGGAAAAACCATAGCTTTGACTAGCTTTGTTGGTAAAGTAATGTCTCTGCTTTTTAATATGTTGTCTAGGGTGGTCATAACTTTCCTTCCAGGGAGCAAGTGTCTTTTAATTTCATGGCTGCAGTCACCATCTGCAGTGATTTTGGAGCCCAAAACAATAAAGTCTGTCACTGTTTCCAATGTTTCCCCGTCTCTTTGCCATGAAGTGATGGGATCAGATGCCATGATCTTAGTTTTCTGAATTTTGAGCTTTAAGCCGACTTTTTCACTCTCCTCTTTCACTTTCATCAAGAGGCTCTTTAGTTCTTCTTCACTTCTGGTGCAAGGGTAGTGCATCTGCATAACTGAGGTTGTTGATATTTCTCCTGCCAGTCTTGATTACAGCCTGTGCTTCATCCAACCCAGCATTTCTCATGATGTACTCTGCATATAAATTAAATAAGCGGGTAACAATATGCAGACTTGACATATTCCTTTCCCAATTTGGAACCAGTCTGTTGTTCCATGTCCAGTTCTAACTGTTGCTTCCTGACCTACATACAGATTTCTCAGGAGGCAGGTCAGGTGGTCTGGTATTCCTATCCCATTAAGAATTTTCAACAGTTTGTGTGATCCACACAGTCAAAGGCTTTGGCATAGTCAATAATGCAGAAGTAGATGTTTTTCTGGAATGCTCTTGCTTTTTCAATGATCCATTGGATGTTGGCAATTTGATCTCTGGTTCTTCTGTCTTTTCTAAATCCAGCTTGAAAACCTGGAGGTTCATGGTTCATGTACTGTTGAAGCTCGGCTTGGAGAATTTTGAGCATTACTTTGCTAGTGTGTGAGATGAGTGCAATTGCGCGGTAGTTTGAGCATTCTTTGGCATTGCCTTTCTTTGGGATTGGAATGAAAACTGACCTTTTCCAGTCCTGTGGTCACTGCTGAATTTTCCAAATTTGCTGGCATATTGAGTGCAGCACTTTCACAGCATTCTCTTTTAGGATTTGAAATAGCTCAACTGGAATTCCATCACCTCCACCACTGGCTTTGTTCATAGTGATACTTCCTAAGGCCCACTTGACTTAGCTATCCGGGATGTCTGACTCCAGGTGAGTGATCACACCATCGTGGTTATCTGGGTCATGAAGATATATATTTTTTATAGTTCTTCTGTGTGTTCTTGCCACCTCTTCTTAATATCTTCTGCTTCTGTTAGGTCTATACCATTTCTATCCTTTATAGTGCCCTTCTTTGCACGAAATGTTCCCTTGGTATCTGAAGATACCAGGGTATCTAATTTTCTTGAAGAGATCTCTATTCTTTCCCATTCTATTGTTTTCTTCTGTTTCTTTGCATTGATCACTGAGAAAGGCCTCTTAATCTCTCCTTGCTATTCTTTGGAACACTGCATTCAAATATCTTTCCTTTCCTCCTTTGCCTTTCACAGCTAGTTGTAAGGCCTCCTCAGACAGCCATTTTGCCTTTTTGCATTTCTTTTTTGGGGGGATGGTCTTGATCCCTGCCTCCTGTACAATGTCATGAACCTCAGTCCATAGTTCATCAGGCGCTTTATCTATCAGATCTAGTCCCTTAATTATATTTCTCACCTCCACTGTATAATTGTAAGGGATTTTATTTAGGTCAGACCTGAATGCTCTAGTGGTTTTCCCTACTTTCTTCAAGTTTGAATTTGGCAATAAGGAGTTCATGATCTGAGCCACAGTCAGCTCCTGGTCTTGTTTTGCTGACTGTATACAGCTTCTCCATCTTTGGCTGCAAAGAATATAATCAGTCTGATTTCAGTGTTGACCATCTGGTGATGTCCATGTGTAGAGTCTTCTCTTGCGTTGTTGGAAGAGGGTGTTTGCTATGACCAGTGTGCTCTCTTGGAAAAACTCTTTTTGCCTTTGCCTTGTTTCATTCTATTCTCCAAGGCCAAATTTGTCTGTTACTCCTGGTATTTCTTGACTTCCTACTTTTGCATTCCAGTCCCCTATAATGAAAAGGACATCTTTTCTGGGTGTTAGTTCTAGAAGGTCTCATATGTCTTCATAGAACCATTCAATTTCAGCTTCTTCAGCATTACTGATCAGAGCATAGGCTTGGATTACTGTGATATTGAATGGTTTGCCTTGTAAATGAACAGAGATCATTCTGTCATTTTTGAGATTGCTTCCAAGTACTGCATTTTGGACTCTTTTGTTGACTATGAAGGCTACTCCATTTCTTCTAAGGGATTCTTGCCCACAGTAGTAGATATAATATTCATCTGAGTTAAACTCACCCATTCCAGTCCATTTTAGTTCGTTGATTCTTAAAATGTCGATGTTCAATCTTGCCATCTCCTGTTTGACCATTTCCAATTTACCTTGATTCATGGACCTAACAGTCCAGGTCCTATGCAATCCACAACTGGTTGTTGTTGTTGTTTTGGCAATGTCTCTTTATTCTTTCTGGAGTTATTTCTCCACTGATCTCCAGTAGCATATTGGGCACCTACTGAGCTAGGGAGCTCCTCTTTCAGTATCCTATCATTTTTCCTTTTCATACTGTTCATGGGGTTCTCAAGGCAAGAATACTGAAGTAGTTTGCAATTCCCTTTTTCCAATAGACCACGTTTTGTCAGAACTCTCCACCATGACCCATTTGTCTTGGGTGGCCCTACATGGCATGGCTCATAGTTTCACTGAGTTAGACAAGGGTGTGTTCCATGTGATCAGATTGGTTAGTTTTCTGTGTTTGTGGTTTTCATCTGTCTATCCTCTGATGGAGAAGGATGAGAGGCTTATGGAAGCTTCCTGATGGGAGAGACTGACTGAGGGGGAAACTGGGTCTTGTTCTCATGGGTGGGGCAATGCTCAGTAAATTTTTAATCCAATTTTCTATTGATGGGTGGGTCTGTGTTCCCTCCCTGTTATTTACCTTGGGACAAACTATGGTGGAGGTGATGAAGATAATGGCGCCCTCCTTCAAAAATACTATGCATGCACTGCTACACTCAGTGCCCTCAACCCTGCAGCCAGCCACTGTCGACCCAAGCCTCCATTAGAGACTCCTGGATACTCACGGGCAAGTCTGAGTCAGTCTCTTGTGGGGTCACTACTCCTGTCTCCTGGGTCCTGGTGCACACAAAATTCTGTTTGTGCCCTCCAAAAGTCTGTTTCCCAAGTCCTGTGTAAGTTCTGGTGGCTCTATGGTGGGGTTAATGGTGACCTCCTCCAAGAGGGCTTATGCCATCCCCAGGTCTGCTACACCCAAAGCACCTGCCCCTGCAGCAGTCCACTGCTGACCTGTACCTCCACAGGAGACACTCAAACACAGTTCTCTCTCAGAACTGTGCCTCAGAACTGCCACATGAAATACTGTTGGCAGATTCTGAGCAGTGTATCTCCTTGAGGATTCACAACTCACATTAGCTATTAAAGGCTCTGAAAAGTCCTGCATTGGTGTGTGTGGGGGGGTGATATTCATCTAACTTTGTTTAATTTGGTGTTGTTCAAAGATATTTGCATACTTAATAGATGTTTTTTCATAGGACACTGTATTAATATACCAAAGAATCTGTAGTGGTCTAGGGAACACATTGGGAGAATGACCAACACTTTGCCCATGAAGCAATGTGTGCTTCAGGAGATAGTGAATCTGTCATCATTATAACAGTTTCAGTAGAGGAGGAATAACTTTTTTGATAGAAACATCATAGAGAGTATTTCAGCATCAGGCCTGGAGATTACCCTAGAGACATTTACAGCACACTATTTTGTATGGTGATAAAGAGGATAAGGTATAAGTCAGATAGTCCTGGGCGTCAATCCCAGCTCCATCTCTTACTGATTGACAAAGTGTATGATTCAACCTCCTCAAGGTTCCGTTCTCTGATCTTCAGATTGAGTATAATAACAAAGCCACTTCATCAGGCTACAGTGAAGCCCATAGGAGGGAGTACATGGAAGGCATGACTGTTTTTATTAGAAGGTGTCTTTGCTCTTCAGGAACTTGCAATTCTGGGCAATTCTCTCCCTCATCACTGAGGTTCAAGTAGCGAAAGTCTGAGTTGTTGGCAGGGATGATTTCTTCACAACAGTGAATAAAATCACTCTGAAACAATAGAAAAAGCTGTGATCCCAGGATTTTGAGAAGTCCGAGTTCTTTCTGGCAGTTGTTGTTACAATATTGACTTGGGTGAAGGAGGATGGCTGCTTTGCACAGCTAAAGGTGTCCAGGCTGGTCTGTGCATTTCAGTGATTAACATCAAGGTACTGCAAAACAATAAACAGTTAAAGCTGGAAAAGAAATGATATGGAGGGACCTACATTGTAGGGCATCTGGAAGCCAGTGGCTCCACCCCAGTGGAAATGGATTTAGACAACCCTCCCGAGCTGCAGAAACAAATGGCACAGTCCTTATGAAAGAATATTGTAAGGGCATGTAATTCAAGCTGAACACAGCCTTTGGTGAAAGTGGATAAAGGGATTAACATATGGATCAACCCCAAGGGGAGGCACCAGCCACGGTGCAAAATTAGATTGGCTGGAGAGAGGAGCTGAAGATGTATTTTACTACTGCCATCCAGGAAACAAATTAGTCTTCCAGCTTCAGTGTTTGGAACCCACTTCCAGCTTGCTCAGTCACTGAGAATAAAAGAAGGGTACAATATATTAATATGGCATCAGTAAAATGAAAATAATCTAAGCTGGTCCACACTGGTGATGTTCTGTGAACAAAGCTCCATGTGTGTGTGCTAAGTTGCTTCAGTTGTATTCGACTTTTTGCAACCCCATGGACTGTATGTAGCCCACCAGGCTCCTCTGTCTATAGGATTCTCCAGGCAAGAATATTGGAGTGGGTTGCCATTTCCCGCTCCAAAATAAACTATGAAAGTGAAAGTGTTAGTCACTTAGTTGTCTCTGACTCTATGCAAGCCCCATGGACTATAGCCTGATAGGCTCCTCTGTCCCAGAGATTCTCCAGGCAAGAACACTGGAGTGGGTTGCCATGCCCTCCTCCAGGGGATCTTCCCAACCCAGGGATCGAATCCACATCTCTTACGTCTCTTGCATTGCAGGCAGATTCTTTTACCACTGAACCACCGGGTAGCCATACTATAGAGTACCTTAGTGTATAATTTTTTTTTTTTAATGACTATATTTGGGTTAGTAAAGGTTCTCAGATCTGTCAGTTTCGTGTTTTATTAGCTTTGAAAAGTTCCCAGCCAGTGTAATGTTGCTTCGTTCCAGTTTCCTCTCTGCACTCTTCCGGGATCCTGATTGCACACATGCTCCTCCTTTCAGCACCCCTGAGTGTCTCCCACCTTATTCTATTCTTCCCATGGTTTGTCAGTCAATGACCACAACTGACATTGACATCTCCTACTTCTCTAATTCTTTTGGCATCCAATCTATGTTCCATTCATTGACTTGTTCTAAAATGTTAAGCATTTTTCTGCAATTTCCAATTGACTTTTTTTAATAATTTGCAGATTCTTTGTACAAATTCTCAATGGCTTCTAACTCCTTGAACATGATAGTCAGAGTTCTTTTTTTTTTTTTTTTAATTCAGTGACTCTCATTTCTGGATCTGCTGTGATTTTGTTTCTATATTCTGTTTCTACTGCTTTTTGTACATGTTGCCTTGTCATCTCAAGATGCTTGGTAATTTTATACTGTGTGCCAATCATTGCACATTTACAATTGTTTGTAAATGACTTAGGTCCTATTTGATTCATTTTATGTTTGGGATCATCTCAATCCGAGTTCAATAACTGAAACTATTAGGTCTGCAAAGGTTATAGTGACCAGTTGATGTCTAGCTTATTTCAGTTGAACTTAGACAAAAAGCAGCTCTTAATTTCAGCTGACTTTCCTTCATCTTATCCTACTAATTCCTCGCTATCTTGTTAGCTTTCTGCTGTCCTCTTAGAGAAGTTTTAATATGCTGTATGCTTTTTCTAGCTGCCCTAATTTGTGGGTTAGCCTTCTACCATTTAAAGAATGTTCCTTTATTCATTAAATATATATATACATGTTGAGTCCTACTCTGTGCTAGGAACTCTGTTAGATGCTAGCTATTCAGCGGTGAGCCAGAGAGAGGTCTTGCCATGTGGAATCAGTCATCCAGTGCCCAAGGTTAATTAATGACCTTTGTGCCTCTAGCACCTTAGAAGGGTAGATTTTAAATGAGTCCAGAAATGTCATCATGCTCCAGTGATCTGTTGACACAAGGAAAGATGCCAGGGTAACTTGTAGCCAGTGCACGGAGGACAGTCCTGACCATCTTACCACAAGTATTTGGCCTAGAAAGTGAAATATGTCTTCTTGTGCCCTGCTCTGGCAACACTCCACACCAAACACAACAACTGTGCTTTGTCCAATTCCGATTGGTCCTGCTTATGGCCTAACTGTGGGGAGAGGTGCAAAGGGAGATGGTGAAAGAACTTTCTGTGAACTATTTAAAACGCGAACACTGCTGATAGCCCTAAGAGCCCATGGCACTCTGAAGCAACACTGCTCCCTCATCACGTCATTCCCACATCTTTACACTAGCGCTTCGAAGGCCCATTAGATCTAAATCCGTTGATGTATGACCAGCTACTTCACTGGTGACTTTCTATGAGCTCAAATCTATATCCAATGGGAAAAAGGACAAATTGGCTCTTTTATCAAACACTTTCAGTGTCAACTCACAATGAACAGGGACATTTCCCTGTGCTTAAAAGCTACATGATGAGTTTATGAGCAGGACAAAGTGAATAAATATTCAACCCAGGAGCTTGATTAGAAAACAAATCAGTACTACATAAGCCAGGGCTGTCTCTACAATTCTCTTCAAGCTGAGTTTTTCCAACATGCGCTCTCCCTGGGGGCCGCTTGCATATGGTGGGATGAGAAGTCATTGACCATCTACGGCTCCTTGGCCTCCGGGGTGGGTCTGGGGATGGTCCGTGGCCCTGGGATGCTGCAGACATGCTGCCGAACAGACTCTGAAGAAGATGATCATTAATGGACATAATTTATGACGTGAAACTGAACAACCAGATCTCCAACCCATTTTATTTTCTTTTGGGCCAAACTGATGCTCATGGTAGCTGCTGTCCCCATGCTTCCTGTCCAGGGTCTGTACTCTCTGAGCAGGTGGTGAGGATGGGCTAGGATGCACTCAGTGAGATTCATTTGCAATGAGTGCTGGCATCTCCTCTCCAGGCCCTTCTTTGAGAAGAAGTATCATCTGCTGAGACAGGCTTTATCCACTGAAAATTTGGAAGGGAAGAAATACACTTTAAAAATTAACAATAAGATAATCTGCAAGTCTAGAAGATACATGGGACATTTTGCTTTTTTAGACATCCTGTTGTGGGAAAACCCCCTCATATAAGTCGACCTGGCTGTTACAAGGCAGGGCCACAGACTGAGAGGCGCTTCTTTCCTCCCCTTCTGGATGCTGGAAGTCCAAGATCAAGGTGTCAGCAGGGTTGGTTTCCTCAGAGGACCACAGGGGCAGGTTCCTTCCAGGCTTCTCTCCTCAGCTTGCAGATGGCTATCTTCTCTCTGCATCTCCACGTGGCCTTCCACCTGGGTCTTTCTGGGTCCTAATCTCCTCTTCTCATAAGGACACCAGTCATATGGAATACCAAACCATTCATATCACACCATTTTACCTTAATGAACTCTTTGAAGACCCCCACCCCCAAATACATCCCCATTATCTGAAGTCCTGAGGGCTCAAGCCTTCACCATATGAAGCTTAAGAGGATACAATTCATCTCACAAACTTTTCTAAAAGGGCACAGAAGTTTAAAATAGATGGATACACTTGATTACATGAAAATAATTTTTTTTTAATTCTGCATGATAAAAATTATGAAAAGTAAAAAGACAAGTGGGAAATTGTGGAACATGCTTGCTATTTATGTCACTAAGGGCCATTTCTTAAAAAATGAAAGAGAGAGAAAAACAGCAGATAGAACAATACATAATTTTGTTCAGTTGACAAAAGAAGTCCAATGTAAAAATGGGCACACAATACAGGGAGTTCACAGAAAATGAAACACACAAGTGGCTCTTAAATGTACAAAATGATACTCAACATGAAATACAAACTTCAAACAACCTTGAAGTGACTTTTTAAGTGGCTATGTTGGCAAAAATGTGATAACCCCAACTTGACCAGAATTTGTGGATTAGATTCTTTCATATATTACCAGTGGGAGCACAAATTGATATGACCTCTATGTTGGACACTTGGCAAATCTATCAAAATTACAATTATACAAAACCTTTGACTTGGATTCCTCACTCCTAGAAATGTGGGCTAAAACAGAGTGGCAACCGTGTGAAATGACTTACGCACAAGGTCATCCATGGTATCCCGCACTATGGTGAGATATTGAACATGATCTAAACATAAATCAATAGGTCTGCTTCCACGGAACCTTTCACAGCTCTTAGGGGAATAGGAAAGCCCTATATATTCTGATATGAAACAATCTCCAATGCATATTCGGTGGGAAAAGCCAAAGATTAGTCAGTGTTGTGAACTCTATCTCTGTGAGCAGATGTATTCCTAGTGTCTGCATTTGGATGTTTCTGAGAGCACATGGTGAGAACTGTTGATCCTGGGTTGCTTTGAGGGAAAAGGACATGGTGCCTGGGAGACAGGATGAATAGGACATCATGTACTCTTTCCTCCCTTGCACTTATTGGAAGCAAATAGGACAAAATATTAATGTCTGTTCCAAGGTGACTGCAAGAGTGATCTGCTCTATTATCTTCTGTACTTTTCATGCTTATTTGAAATGTTTCATAATTAAAATTTAAAAATAAAATATCACATCTTTTTGCCTACTAAGTTTTTAGAAAAGATTCCCACACACTTACACCTAAATTTGCTCATATTTTTAACTGTTACATGTATTTTATTCAGTGCTGTCAGAGTTGCTAGAGTGAGAAACACAATCCAATGGGCTATAGACAAATAGGGAATTTACTGCCTCCTTTTCCTGGAAAGTCCTGAGCATCGCCTTCAGTTATGGTTAGATCTAGTGGCACAAATGGTTGGATCTAGCAGCCCAAATAGTGTCCCTCTCTTGTCTTCCCCCTTCTCTGGCTCTTTCTGCCCTTTTCTCTGGCAGGGCACCCTCTTGTTGAGGTGCAGATGGTCATAGCAGCTCCAGGCTAACAGCCTTCACATTTACTAAATTTTTATAAAAACTCTTCCCTAGCAGTTAAAAAAAAAGGGGAGACTCCCTAGGTCATGTTAGGTCATGTGACCAGTCTGTTCAATTACTGTGAGTCTAGCATGCCCAGGTGTGAGTGGACATCATCCTTGGGGTTGGACTTGTGTTTCCCTCTTCCCAAAGCTAAGGATCACGAGCGTGTGGTGGTCAGTTTAGCAAAGGAACACAGACATCTCTTTTCCCTCCAAAGGGAAAAAGGATTCAGTAGGCATGCTACAACATCTGTTGGATCATGGAAGAAGCAAGAGAGTTCCAGAAAAACATCTATTTCTGCTTTATTGACTATGCCAAAGCCTTTGACTGTGTGGATCACAATAACTGTGGAAAATTCTGAAAGAGATGGGAATACCAGACCACCTGACCTGCCTCCTGAGAAATCTATATGCAGGTCAGGAAGCAACAGTTAGAACTGGACATGGGACAATAGGCTGATTCCAAATAGGAAAAGGAGTATGTCAAGTCTGCATACTGTCACCCTCCTTATTTAACTTACATGCAGAGTACATCATGAGAAACGCTGGACTGGAAGAAACACAAGCTGGAATCAAGATTGCTGGGAGAAATATCAATAACCTCAAACATGCAGATGAGACCACCTTTATGGCAGAAAGTGAAGAAGAACTAAAGAGTTTCTTGATGAAAGTGAAAGAAGAGAGTGAAAAAGTTGGCTTAAAACTCAACATTCAGGAAACTAAGATCATGGCATCTAGTCCCATGACTTCATGGCAAATAGATGGGGAAACAGTGGAAACAATGTCAGACTTTATTGTTTTGGCTCTAAAATCACTGCAGATGGTGACTGCAGCCATGAAATTAAAAGACACTTACTCCTTGGAAGAAAAGTTATGACCACCCTAGATAGCATATTAAAAAGCAGAGACATTAATTTGCCAAAAAGTTCTGTCTAGTCAAGGCTATGGTTTGTCCAGTGGTCATGTATGGATGTGAGAGTTGGACTATAAAGAAAGCTGAGCACCGAAGAATTGATGTTTTTGAACTGTGGTGTTGGAGAAGACTCTTGAGAGTCCCTTGAGCTGCAAGGAGATGCAACCAGTCCATCCTAAAGGAAATTAGTCTGGAATATTCAGGACCAAGAACTGATGCTGAAGCTAAAACTCGAATACTGATGCAAAGAACTGACTCATTTGAAAAGACCCTGATGCTGGGAAAGATTGAAGGTGGGAGGAGAAGGGGACAGCAGGGGATGAGATGGTTGGATGGCATCACTGACTCAATGGGCATGAGTTTGAATAAACTCCAGAAGTTGTTCATGGACAGGGAGGCCTGGTGTGCTGCAGTCCATGGGGTCACAAAGAGTTGGACATGAGTGAACAACTGACTGAACTGACAGAACTGGGCATGCTACAGTGGCGAACGTCCATTAAGAAATCTGTAATTTCAATATCTTAAAAAACTAGCAATAAAACTACCATTTGACACAGCAATCCCTCTACGGGGCAAATATCCCGAGAAAACCACAATTCTAAAACACGCATGTACACCAATGTTCTTTGCAGCACTATTTATAATAGCCAGGATGTGGAAGCAACTTAGATGTCCGTGGACAGATGAATGGATAAAGAAGCTGTAGTACATATATATGATGGAATATTACTTATCCATTTAAAGGGACACATTTGAATCTATTATAATGAGGTGGATGAATCTAGAGTCTATCATACTGACTGAAGTAAGTCAGAAAGAGAAAAACAAATATCATATATATGGAATCTTGAAAAATTGCATTGATGAACCTATTTGCAAGGAAGCAATAGAGATACAGAGATAGAGGACAGATTTGGGGACACAGTGGGGGAAGGAGAGGGTGGGACAAATTGAGAGATTTAGCACTGAAACATATACATTAAGAATTTGCTGTATGACCTGGGGAGCTCGACCCAGTGCTTTGTGACAACCTAGAAGAGTGGGATGGGGTGGAAGGTGGGAAGGAGGTTCAGGAGACAGGGGCCATATGTATACCTGTGTCTGATTCATGCTGATGTGTGGCAGAAACCAACACAACATTGTAAAGCAATTATCCTCCAATTCAGTACTCTTCCCTGGAAAATTCCATGGACTGAGGAGCCTGGTGGGCTTCAGTCCATGGGGTCACAAAGAGTCGGACACGACTGAGCGACTTCACCTTCACCTTCACCTTCACCAAAAATAAATTAATTAAAAAAAGAAATTTTGAATGCCAGCCACTTCCCTGGACAGGAGAGGGCATAAAGATGAAAACCATACCATTGGCAGGTATCTGCATGGTGAACATGGTGTTTTATGGCTATAACTTTATGGGGAATTGGTGTTGCAGGCCAGCTTTCCACTTTTCAGGAACCAGTCAGCATTTACACATTGGAACTGTTTAATTTGTCACCTTTGTTCTAAAGCTCCCCTCCCCAGCTCTTCACTGCATTATTCAGTAATCATTTTTCTGATACAATGTCAGATAGCTTACAGAAGGTCCCAAATTGTGGAATATTTGATTGCATTCTTGTTGGGACACTTAATCCTTTATCCCTGGATTCCCTATAATTTAACAGCTAGGTGTAAAGTATTGATTAACTTTAGACTGAATGTTTTTTCAACAAGAATGCTTCACGGTGATGCTGTTTACTTCTTACTGATTTTCATTAGGAAGTGTAGACTAGAGGCTTGTCCTACTGACAGTCATGGTAACTTCTGCCGCTTGGTTGAGCATGTGGCCTCAAGGTTTATCCATGTGAATGTGTATTCCTTGTTCACAAGTAACAGGGAAAATTTAGGCATGTACTTAGGAACTGAGCAAAATCCTTTCCCTGAGAAGCTTCTTTCTAATTATCATAGGCATCCTGACACTCCTGGGTCAATGACGTGCTGGTGGGGGTGCTGCAAATACGGAGTTCCCTAATTCCACCATTGCTTCCTCATCTAGCTCCTGCCACTTCTCTGTAAAGAGGAGTTTTTCTTACTAACTGAAGATAAACTAGTTCTGGTAAATGCTTAGGTCTTTCCCATTAGGTTCCAAATTTCAGGGTAAGGAGTGGTTGCAGTTGTCACTTTGAATAGCAGCATTCTTTTTTTCTTTTTTCATGTCATGATTTGGGGTCCTCACAGCCTAATGCTGAGATGGGTTTTGGGGTGCAGGATCCTCTTTGGGGATAGATACTTGCGAAGGGAAGAGGCAGATAGGGGTGGGCAGAGGAAGATGTTAAACCACTCAGGGCAAAGGTTGATGAAGGCTTGTCTAATATGGGGGGGCTTTGGGGCCAGCTCTGCCCTTCAGAATCAGAGGCTGCCCAACTGCCCCCACTGGGCTGATGTGGCTAGACCTTTACAGCCCCGCCCCACTCAGCCCTCCTGTCACCCTTAGAGCATAACCTTGAGCCAGGTGGCTTCCTGAATTAAAGAAGTCCTGGGGGAGCTGACAGCTTGTTGCTCCTTCCCAGGTGAGTGAGTGAGTGTGTGAGTGAAGCCCCTCAGTTGTGTCCGACTCTTTGCGACCCCGTGGACTGTAACCCACCAGGCTCCTCCGTCCATGGGATTCTCCAGGCAAGCAAACTGGAGTGGGTTGCCATTTCCTTCCAGGTGGCTCAATGGTAAAGAACCTGCCTGCCAAGGCAGGAGTGCAGGATACATGGGATCAATCCCTGGGTTGAGAAGATCCCCTGGAAGAGGGTGTGGCAACTCACTCCAGTATTTTTGCCTGGAGAATCCCTTGGACAGAGGAGGCTTGTGGGCTATATAGACCATGGGCTTGCAAACATTCAGATACAACTGAAGCAACTTAGCACTTTGTTCTGTATTTTAATAACTTGATGGACCCATATTTTATGTTCTATATTTTGCAATAAAAATATGTTTAAGGGGAAGCTCAAATATCCCACATTTAACCAATGGGATTGCTTTTGACACATGATAACATGTCTTTGAACCTTACTGCCTTCTAAAGGAAGTGGTATTTATAAAACAAGATCTGAGTTTTGCCCCCAAGATACTGCTTCTAAACCCTCTCACTGGAGAGAACTAGGATGTGTGTGTTCATTTTCTATTTCAATTTAGCATCACAGAATTTATTTTCTTGTCTTTTTAAATTTCATATATATGTATATATATTTGTGTACATTTGCACTAGTAATATTAAGTTACTTGTTTATTCTAAAAGGTACATTAAATGGTGTCAAAATTATTATTTTAAAAAAAACACTGAGTGAATGTTAAGGTTTCTCTACAGTTCTTTTTATCCTTAGAATTATAATCACCAAGGATTTAGATTCAGGTTGCTGTTTTCAGAGATTACATGGAATAATTTTTCTCTGTGTTATTATGTTACTACTTTGATATAAAATTAGGTTCATTTGTTTCAGCTTGTTTTCAGCTTGAGGGCTGGAATTTTCCCTTTCTGATTTACTTTTTTTTTTTTTTTGATTCTGTAAAGCATCTGCCAGCTTCAAATCAGAATTCTTACTTTGACATTTTTCCCACTGAGATTCCTTTCTTCTTCCTTAGTTTCTAGGCATCTAAAATGAGCATAGTTACAAGTGTCTTATCTGGGTACACTGGCGCTTCTTATGCAGATCAGTCAGTTCAGTCGCGCAATCGTGTCCGACTCTTTGCGACCCCATGAATTGCAGCACGCCAGGCCTCCCTGTCCATCACCAACTCCCGGAGTTCACTCAGACTCACGTCCATTGAGTCTGTGATGCCATCCAGCCATCTCATCCTCGGTCGTCCCCTTCTCCTCCTGCCCCCAATCCCTCCCAGCATCAGGGTCTTTTCCAATGAGTCAACTCTTCGCATGAGGTGCCCAAAGTACTGGAGCTTCAGTTTTAGCATCATTCCTTCCAAAGAAATCCCAGGGTTGATCTCCTTCAGAATGGACTGGTTGGATCTCCTTGCAGTCCAAGGGACTCTCAAGAGTCTTCTCCAACACCACAGTTCAAAAGCATCAATTCTTTGGCGCTCAGCCTTCTTCACAGTCCAACTCTCACATCCATACATGACCACAGGAAAAACCATAGCCTTGACTAGACGGACCTTAGTCGGCAAAGTAATGTCTCTGCTTTTGAATATACTATCTAGGTTGGTCATAACTTTTCTTCCAAGGAGTAAGCGCCTTTTAATTTCATGGCTGCAGTCACCATCTGCAGTGATTTTGGAGCCCAAAAAAACAAAGTCTGACACTGTTTCTACTGTTTCCCCATCTATTTCCCATGAAGTGATGGGGCCAGATGCCATGATCTTCGTTTTCTGAATGTTGAGCTTTAAGCCAACTTTTTCACTCTCCTCTTTCACTTTCAACAAGAGGCTTTTTAGCTCCTCCTCACTTTCTGCCATAAGGGTGGTGTCATCTGCATATCTGAGATTATTGATATTTCTCCCAGCAATCTTGATTCCAGCTTGTGTTTCTTCCAGTCCAGCATTTCTCATGATGTACTCTGCATATAAGTTAAATAAGCAGGGTGACAATATACAGCCTTGACGTACTCCTTTTCCTATTTGGAACCAGTCTGTTGTTCCATGTCCAGTTCTAACTGTTGCTTCCTGACCTGCATACAGATTTCTCAAGAGGCAGGTCAGGTGGTCTGGTATTCCCATCTCTTTCAGAATTTTCCACAGTTTACTGTGATCCACACAGTCAAAGGCTTTGGCATAGTCAATAAAGCAGAAATAGATGTTTTTCTGGAACTCTCTTGCTTTTTCCATGATCCAGCGGATGTTGGCAATTTGATCTCTGGTTCCTCTGCCTTTTCTAAAACCAGCTTGAACATCAGGGAGTTCACGGTTCACATATTGCTGAAGTCTGGCTTGGAGAATTTTGAGCATTACTTTACTAGCATGTGAGATGAGTGCAATTGTGCGGTAGTTGGAGCATTCTTTGGCATTGCCTTTCTTTGGAATTGGGATGAAAACTGACCTTTTCCAGTCCTGTGGCCACTGCTGAGTTTTCCAGATTTGCTGGCAAATTGAGTGCAGCACTTTCACAGCATCATCTTTCAGGATTTGAAACAGCTCAACGGGAATTCCATCACCTCCACTAGCTTTGTTCGTCGTGATGCTTTCTAAGGCCCACTTGACTTCACATTCCAAGATGTCTGGCTCTAGATTAGTCAACACATCATCATGATTATCTGGGTCATGAAGATCTTTTTTGTACAGTTCTTCCGTGTATTCTTGCCACCTCTTCTTAATATTTCTGCTTCTGTTAGGTCCAGACCATTTCTGTCCTTTATCGAGCCCATCCTTGCATGAAATGTTCTCTTGGTATCTCTAATTTTCTTGAAGAGATCTCTAGTCTTTCCCATTCTGTTCCTATCTTATGCAGATAGGGAATAGGAAAGCACTTCCTCAAATGTGAATTATGAAACATCACATTCATGAGATGCTTCTTGAGAAACAAGTTTGGGAAACTCTGTGACTGCCCCACCAGTCACACACACACACACAGAGACTCACTCAGGACACAAATGAAAGAAGGCAAGAGAGCCTTCAGTAAGAAGGAAAGAAGGCAAGAGAGCCTTCAGTAAGAAGGAAAGAAGGCAAGAGAGCCTTCAGTAAGAAGGAAAGAAGGCAAGAGCGCATTCAGTAAGAATGAACGAAGGCAAGAGAGCCTTCAGTAAGAAAGGAGGTTTAACTTAAACACAAAGTGCTATGGAGTGTTTGATCTTCAAACGGGTTTTGGATTACATACATTAGCAATCCGTGGGATTAGTGCTCCGAGGTGTATATTTTGTTTTCCCTGATTTAAATGCAACTTGTGTGAAGCAAAGATTAGGGCTGTTAAGCCTTCTCCTGATATCTTTATTATGATTAATAGGTCTTCAAATAAGGGAACAGCAAAAGTTTGTGTGCCTCTCAGGAAGGAGCCAGTGCCTAAAAGGTGTATATTTGGAATATAAGCATCATCAGAGAAAAGACTTTCTGTCGCCTCTGCTGAAACAGAGAATTCAACTCTATCTGGCACAACATAGGTGCCTGATGCTTTCTGGTGCAAGAAAGAATAAAGGGTCGTTTGATGGACGTTTATTTTCTCTGAGAACTAGAGCCTCCAGACATGCTGACTAGGTAAAGATGTCCTACACTTTTATTAGGGCATCTCAGATTTTAAAAATAATAACATAAATATACAAATAAGAGGCTTAGTGAACACCTAAGATCTCCTGGAAAATTACATAGGGAATTTCATAATGAATATCAAGCAAATGTTTATAACCTAGCTCAAAATATACATGTATAGCCTAAAGAAATCTAGAGGAACACATGTATACCTGTGGCAGATTCCTGTTGATGTATGACAAAACCAATACAATATTGCAAAGTAATTAACCTCCAATTAAAATAAATTTATATTAAAAAAGAAATCTAGAAAAGAATAATGTAAGTAAGGAGAGAAACACATTTTAGATTATGGTATTATTTACCAAAGCACATCTCAGGGAAAGCAAGATTTAGGCAGTGTTCTGCAATTCATGGGGTCGCAAAGAGTCAGGCACGACTGAGCGACTGAACTGAACTGAACAAATTTTCACAAATGGCTTTATCCTTAAATAAGTTTAGGAGTCTTTTTGTTGGACAGATTGAAACTAGTTTCTTTAATGTAGAACTCTAAAATTAATTCAACATTCAATTAGTTCTCAATGCAGGAGGAGAAGGGGACAACAGATGATGAGATGATTGGATGGCATCACTGACTCAACAGGCATGGGTTTGGGTGGACTCCGGGAGCTGGTGATGGACAGGGAGGCCTGGGGTGCTGTGGTAAATGCGGTCGCATAGAGTCAGACATGACTGAGCTGAACTGAACCAAGACTAATATCTAGAGTGAATCTCTAATAAGGGAATAGATAGTTTGTGTCATTTCCAAATGTTTTATTTTTCCAAGTACTCTTGCCTGGAGAATTCCATGGACAGAGGAGTCTGGCAGGCTACAGTCCATAGGGTCACAAAGAATTGGACACAACGGAGCACACACACATACACACACACACGCATGATACCTAATATGTCAAGGGGTCTGCTGGACAAAATAGACAACATGCAATGATAGATGGGTAATGTAAGCAGAGAGATGGAAACTGAAAAAAAATCTCTAAGTAAAATGATAGAACTCCAAAATACAGAAAAAAAGAATGCCTTTGAAGGGCTCAGAAACAGACTGGAGAAGTGGAGGGCGGAGTCACTGAGCTTGAAGAAAACTTCCCAGACTGAGATGGAACAGCTAAGATCACTGGGGTAATTCAAAAGGTGAAAATGTGAAATATTTGAAAAAACCCAAGGAGAAGAAAGTGAGAACTGATCAGAAGAAATGCTGAAGTACTAATAATTGAGAAATTTCCAAAATAAATGACAAGATACCAAAACAGATCCAGAAAGCTCAGACAACACCAAGCATAGTAATTATCCACAAATATACACCTATGCATGAGGGCTCACCTTGTAGCTCAGCTGGTAAAGAATCTGCCTGCAATGCAGTACACCCTGCAGTTCTTGGATTGGGAAGATCTGCTGGTGAAGGGATAGAGTACCTACTCCAGCATTCTTTGGCTTTCCTGGTAGCTCAGCTGGTAAAGAACCCACCTGCAATGCAGGAGACCTGAGTCTGATCCCTGGGTTGGGAAGATCCCTTGGAGAAGGGAACGGCTACCTACTCCAGAATGCACTTATGCATAATGTATTCAAATGGTAGAAAACTGAAAGCAAAGAAAAAACCTAAAGAAGCAAAGGAAAATGGTTTTACTCCCTAGAAGAACAATGATAGACTTTACAGTGGATTTCTCATGAGAAAGCATGTAAGAAATAAGAATGTTATGAAGTATTTTAAAGGTTGACAGAAAACACCTACACACCTAGAATTCTATATCCAGCAAAATTATCCTTCAAAAGTGAAGTAGAAACACTTTCTCAGAAAAACAAAAACTATGGGAATTTATTGCCAACAGACCTTCCCTGCTTGAAATGGTAGAAGAAATCCTTCAAGAAAAAGAAACTGATACAGAGTCAAAACTCAGATTACATACTGAACAGAAGAACTTCAGAGAAATTATAAATGAAGATAAAATGTTTCTTACACTAAATTGATCTAGCAGAAAACTGTATTTAAATTAAATGTTAACTTAATACTAGTCACAAAAATATTGGGTGATCACAGCGTATGGATCGTGAAATAAATAACAGCAGTACTATGAGGTGAGTGAGGGGAAAACTGAGAATTTTGTATTAGAAGATATATGTAGTACAGTGTTGCATGAAGGTGGATGTAGTTAGCTAAGTACATATATGGTAAACCCTTTAAATATCTTTGAAAGAATTTTAAATAGAAGTATAACTGATTTTCTAAGAGACCAGATAAAATATAACCATATAAAATTCTCAATTTAACCAGAGAAGAAAGAAAAATGAAGGGGATGTAAAGAAATACAGAACAATGACAATGAAAAGAAAACACATTCAAATACGGTAGAATGGGAGTACACTCCATTAGCTATTTTAAATATAAATGGTCTAAATACACTAATTAAAAGGAAAAGATTACTAGATGATTTAAAAAAAATTAAAACTAAGACCAAACTGCATGTTGTCTAATAGATACCTACTTTAGAGTTAAATACCCTGGTACGTTTGAAGTTAAGAGATGGAGAAAGAGACACTTGCTAACACAAAAGACATTTGAAGCAGCTACATTAATGTCAGAAACAGAGTAGGAAGGTCATTAGGGATAAATAGAAGCAATATATGATGATAAAGCGATCAATTCTCCAAGAAGAAATATGGTTGAACCTTGAAGACATTATGCTAAGTGAGCGAAGACAGTTACAATAATCATATGCTACACGACCCCATTTATAGAAACGTCCAGAGCAGGCAAATCTATAGTGACAGAAAGTAGATCAGTAGTTGCCTAGGGCTGGGGTGGGGGTTGGGAGCAAAAGGGAATGACTGATATTAGGAGTAGGGTGGCTTTCTGCAGTCATGAAAAGGTCTGCTATTGATTGTGGTGAGGGTTGCACAATTGTAAATACACTAGAAACCACTGGACTGTGTGTTTAGTATGGGTGAATTGTGTGGCGTGTGAATTACATCTCAATAAAATATTTAAAAATAATAGAGGAAACTAGGTGTGGGACATAGGAAATTCTGTGCACCATCTTTACACTTTTTTTTCTCCCTGCAAATCTAAATCTCTTAGCATAAAATAACAATGTTTATTTAAAGAAACAAGTCACCAGCCCTGATTCCCTGCTCTGTGTTTCTCTTC
This sequence comes from Aepyceros melampus, assembly GCA_006408695.1. Classification (NCBI taxonomy): domain Eukaryota; kingdom Metazoa; phylum Chordata; class Mammalia; order Artiodactyla; family Bovidae; genus Aepyceros; species Aepyceros melampus. The sequence goes on from SJXQ01010392.1 coordinate 88,513, forward strand.
TACCTTCCAACTAAATAGGCAGGGATGTAAGAAATTTCCAGAGTCCCTCACTGGAGGAAACTGCTTCCGGCTTGCTCTGACTTCTTTTCCTGGAAAAGAAGCTCTTCCCTTGGCATTAACTACTCTGCATTCTGAAGGTGGAAGCATCACCGTCACCGGGTGTTCCACTGCATTGGGTTTCTGAGAAGGAAAAGCCACCCTCGGGCAGCCTCCAGAAGTCAATAGTGGAGAGAACGCAAAACTTTATCAATTATGCATCTGCATGAGAATGAAAGAGACAGCACACCATGCAAAAATATATAATTTGCAAAAATATTTTATTTGCACCTAATTTTCCAATTAGCAGTGTGCTTGGAATCACAGAGCATTTGCCACTTGCAAATTGTTCCTCTCCTTCATAGCCCTACAGTACCTCAATGAAACTGTACCAAAACATAATTCTATTGAGTTAAGCTAAAAAAATCAAAAGGAAGAGCTAATGTATGTATGTGTGTGTATGTACAGAAAAGCTATTATGTATATATTTCAGCCAGAGATTTTAATTTAATTGACTTCTCCAAGCCGAGCAAATGATGCATGAACGTGCGTCTAGATTCAATGTTCAGATTCTTCAATAAAAAGGGAGGGTGTGTGGGGAGGCCATTCCAAATGAGTCATACAAGAAGCCAAGAATTACAGATTCTGCCTAATATGTGGATTTTTTCCCACTTTCTATTGAACTGCCTGACCTTATCAAATGGCAGGATAATTAAGCCAGCCCAAGGGAGTCACACACACATTGTGGGACACACCCTTTGAAAAGTCCAGATACAATGGTCAGCAGTTTTGGGTCCCAGACTGTTCCACTTGCTTTCCTTGGCGAATGCTGATCAATGAGCCAGTCAGGCTGGATCAAAGGCAGCGTGATGAAATGCCACCTTACAAAGTAGTTGACTTCATGGATCTGCCCAAATGAGTCATAAAGCTAGTCATCAATACCCTCCATCCTGCAGTCCTGAGAGGACATGTTTAGCTCGAGGGATACTCCGATCAAAAGAGCTTACTGTATGTCGCTTTGGCCCCTCATTCATCACCTTTACCTTCCAGGAGGAGAGGGTGGGAAAGAGAAGAACACCACTGTTACCACTGAGCCAGAGCTCAAGCATTGGTTTCTATGCTTACAGAGGTGCAGGGTCTAAAAATGCTTACAATGCAATCTCCTATCAGGAAAAGAGGTGTCATTGTCTTCTGTTTTGCAATGTGTATTTCCAGCAGCCTCTATTTAGTGTTGGCCATAACGGCAGTCCAGTATGTGTCCTTCTTCTGCTGATGCCATTTTTCTGGAAACTAATGTTGTCTGTGAGAGAAATATCACTGGCACAGTTTCTTGAGCTGGGAAATCTTCCTTAAGTATATTCAGAATGAAGTGGGGATGTAACTGTGGGGGTATCATGTAGGTGTCCCCCGGAATTCTGCTGGTTGATGACTGGCCCTCAGAGATGCAAAGACAACTGCCTAGATTCCACAGAGATGGTCCTTCTTCCCTCTTGCTATTAGAGACAAGCAGGTATTGTGTTTGAGGATTTTAAGTTGAGAGCTAGCTGTCATTTTGCTTCAGAGGGAGATTACTTGAATTGGCAAATCTTCGATATTTTAAAACATGTGTAAATTCTGCAGTCTACAACACATATTGACTACTCAAATTTAACTGTAGAGTTGAAACACGGTCAGGAGTCTCCGTATATCACAAACGCAGATCACTCCATTTGTTTATTCTTCACTGGCTCATTCCTTTAATCAATGCCATAAAGCCAAAGGAATGGAAAACTCATATTTCTTGGGTTTCCCTGGTGGTTCAGTGGTAAGGAATCCACTTGCCAATGCAGAGGACATAGGCTTGATCCCTGGTTTGGGAAGATCCCGCATATCTTGGGGCAACTAAGCCCAAATGCCACAACTATTGAGCCTGTGCTCCAGAGCCCAGGAGCTGCAACTACTGAGGCCAATGGACCCTAGAGCCTGCGCTCCACAAGAGAAGTCACTGCAGTGAGAAGCCTGCACACTGCAACAAAGACCCAGCACAGTCAAAAACAACAAATTATATTAAAAAAAAAACCCCTAATAGTTCTTGGTTTAGGCTGGAGGGTGACATCAGGGGAAAACTCACGGAAAATTGGCATTTGGTTTGGGTCCTGGTGATGTCTGTTGGTGATGGAGAGAGGGAAGCACAGGGGACAAGGGGAACCCAGGCACATACATACTTAAGACAGATGTACTAGAGAGATGAAAAGGGAAGCAGTACCTTCTCAAGGGCTGTGGATGGAGGTCAGGATGGTTCCAGGTGAGGAAGTCACCTGAGCTTCAGCTGCAGCATCTGTCCTTCCAGTGAATATTCAGAGTTGCTTTCCTTTAGGATTGACTAGTTTGATTTCCTTGTTGTCCAAGGGACTCTCGAGTCATAGTTCGAAAGCATCGATTCTTTGGCGCTCAGCCTTCTTTATGGACCAAGTCTCACAACTGTACATGACAACTGGAAAACCATAGCTTTGACTATGCGGACCTTTGTTGGAAAAGTAATGTCTCTGCTTTTTAATATGCTGTCTAGGTTTGTCATAGATTTTCTATCCACATTCACATGTCTAACTTGAATAGCAGCCATGACAACTGGGCAGGGTGTTGCAAGTGGGGTCAGGGCTGGGCAGGTGTCCCTGGTTCTAGAATCTGTTTTCATATCAAAGTCCCTTGGGGTCATGTTAGCCTATGTGTGAACCCTTTCCCAAATATGCATCACTTTTGCTTTAAAGTCACCCTCAGAGGTTTTCATGATTACATGCCCTATGCTTGTGTGGTTTTGTTGTGCTGGCTTTGGGTTATAATTCTACATGTCCTTACTAAATCTCCTTGGTAAAGCCACCCCAACAATTCAGATTGTAGGCTTGGGTTTTTGTTTGTTTTTGTTTTCTTTTGCTCAGGATCTATGAACTAAAGTCCTCACTGCTCTTCTTGGCTCCAGATCACCCTGGGTTACAATATGGAACAGGGTGGGAGCTGTATTAGTGACCTGCAGCTGCCATAATAAGTCACCAGAACTTGCTGGCTTCAGACAACAGAACCGGCACGTGCTCTCTCACTTTTCAGGACGGCAGAGGACTGAAGTTCAGCCGCCAGCAGGGTTGTGCTCCTTCGGCAGGATCTAGAGCATCTCTCTGCACCACCCCCAGTGTCTGGGGAGCCAGGTGTCCTTGGCTTGTGGCTACATCACTCTAGTCTCTGCCTCTGTCTTCACATCATCTCCTCTTCTCCTCTCTGGGTCCACATCTTCTCTTCTCTTGTCTTCTATAAGGACATTTGTCACTGGATCGGGGGCCCACTCAGATAATCCAGGATGACCTCACCTCGGGAGTATTAACTGAATTATGTCTGCAAAGACCCCTTTTCCAAATAAGGCAATATCCACAGGTCCCAGGAGTCACACTGTGGATCTATCTTTTGGGGGACATCATTCAGCCATCTGTAAGTCGCAAGACAAGATCAGCATTCTTATCAGAGTACGCACTGTAAAGCTAGGTGCTACTGTTAAGACTTCAGTGAGACTTGATTCTCCCTGGAAATATCTTAATTCCCCTTTGATCATTTTCTCAGTTGGCTTGTAGTCATAGGATGTGATTATGAGCAAATGGAATAATATTTTTTTTTTGTAAAAAAAGATCCTGCCAAAATGCACATAAAAATGAGTAATGTTGGCCTAAAATGTGTTACTTGGAATGTTTTCCAACTAGACCATTTTTTTTTTATCCTTAGCACCATTTAAAAAATTACATTAGACAAACCAGAGTTCTTATTTTAGAGCACATCTTTTGCTCAAAGTGTCCAGACCCTGAACTTCTTTTTCCACACCTAACTTCACTGTGTCTTTTGTGTATCTCCTAGGACTGAACTTTAAATAAAATTAATGCCCTGTTTGAAGGATATTGCCACAATAAGCCTCCCGCTACTAACTGATCAAGGCTGAGGAATTGCTAAGAACTTTTATGATTGCCAGAAGGCTATTCAGTGTTGAGATAAGAGTTGCTGAGACCATCTTTTCTTTTAGATATTTGACTTCACTTTAGCTGTGTTTTCTAAGGAAATTGTAAAGGTTTTGTTGGTGATTTATTTTTTTCCTTTGTACAGTGTTTGAAAATCCTGCCTGAAAATCTGAATCTGCAATGTATTTGCCATCTGCTCAACTTGGAGTGTGTAAATTTCATCTTGAGCTTCAAGAGGACACCTGCCTCCCTTTAAGCTACTGGTCAGTCCTAGTGTTTGATGGACATTTACAGAAACACATGCAAGCATTCTTAGCAGAAATGGCCCTGGGCACAGACTGGTTCCTGTGTCAAGGTGAGCCACCCACTGTGACTGCAGCAGGCACCATCCGGAGTAACACACCCCAGCTCCCCCACAAACTGGTCATGCATGGTAAAGGAAAACTAACTACAAAAACAAGGATAGAAATAAGTCTCAGGAAACCTCACTGTATTCCTGTTGAAACATCATAGCCTCTTTGAAAAGACAAAAATTTCCATGTTCAGTCAATCATCCCCACTCCACAATCAACTTCCAAACACAATGGAATCGAAAGGAGATGATGGAATTATTTATAGTATTGACTAGAAATATGTTCTCTTGTTCTGAGCACAGATACAGAATCCAAGATCAAATATCAGCAAACTGAATGCTGGTATGTAAGTGCGTGGACACACACATGCCCCCACACGTACACTCTATTGAATCATAAGACAGGTGTTCATTTACCATTTGTTGTTTTAATATAAAGGAACATATGAATTCAATTCAACTTAGTAGCACATTTTTACAAAACAGTCATATCAATAGATACACAAAATTAGGTAATATAATTCAATATACAAAGATGAGTTTTTCAAAAACAGGCAAATTAGGAATAAAAGAGAATACTCTTAACATAATAAAACCCCAAGCAAATACAGACTGCTTTGAAATGATTACAGCCAATGTCAAGACAAAATTCCCTCCTCATTATTTATTAAGTAAAAATAAAAACCCATGGAGGAATTAGTTCAAGGTCAAACAAACTGGCCACTGGAACAAAATAGGAAGTCCAGGTATAAAAACAGGCATGGGGCAGTGGAGTAAGCGAAGTGCCCTGTATAAGTTGGGGAGAAGTGATGGGCATTCTATTAACACAAATGGCACCCGCATCTTCACCTTCCTGACTGACAAATGGACTATTACATCTTTACTTTCCATCATACCCAAACATCAATTCAAAGTTGACTATAAACTTATATGTGAAAAAGTGAAACCATTTCAAGCAAAACAAAGCAAATCCCTTTAGGTAAATGATAGCAGACTATTTAATGATTTTGAATGGAGACATATTTCTTGATTTGGGCTAAAAAGGCACAGACCACCACCAAAACAAATGCTACCACATTTCATTACATTTAAATTTAAAGTATCTGTCAAATGCAAGATACTCTAAGTAAAACAAAGATAGACACATTCTGGAATTGTGTGCTAATAGTTCGTTAACTGATGGGGGAGGAATATCTGGGTATGAAGAGAAAGGTGCTAAGAGTCAGAAGAAGGACAAAACAAACAACTGATGGAATACAGACAATCCATAGAAGAGATCTAGATGAGCGGTGGACACAGAGAAAGAGGCAGACTCACTGGTGACTAAGAGTGTATAGATTAAGACCACAGAGATGCTCTTTCTTACTCATCCGTCAGAAGCGGAACGTCTGTCCTCTGCTGGGAGACGGGGTGGCTGGAGGAGGAGAACCATCTGGTGACATCTGTAAGGGATACTCCACCATCCAAGTATTTCATAGATTCAACTCCTAGGCACATAGCTCATAATATAGTCTATGCCCATCTCTTTGGCCCTTTTCCCAGCACTAATTCTAGGGACAAACGAATGGCTGGGTCTGGGTTACTTAGAACAACCCTGACTGTGTCAGGCTTTGAATCATGGGCATCAGTCCAAGAGAGGGGGTCCTGAGTGAACTCTCTGAGAAGTGTCCACTGCAGACCTGACTCCAAGACATTTACTCTGAGTACTTGCCATGCCCCACATCCTCCCCATTTCCCCTCCTTCCAGTCTCTCCAGGGACTGGTTTTATGATTTTCGACAGGAGAGAGCAGAGATCATCACCTGGAGCTGTGAAGCCGACAGTTATTAATTACAAATAAAACAACTACAAAAATATTCACAGGATACGAGGTAATATGTTATTACACTGATTAAATAAAAGGCTACTCTCCAAATCCACAGTAAACATCAATATTTTTGCTTCCCTTTCACTGTTAAGTACTTTTTCCCCCCTTATCTTTAACCTCAACATTATTAAAAGTGCACCAGGAATCTATTTTAAAAATCTCACTGTGACATTTCTGCAGAAAAAAAATGACCTTACCATTTTATAGGTGCTGCAATCATTTGGCAGCATACAACATTTTTTTTCCTCCCCTAGTAAATCAACATTCTAGAAAATGCTTGTTTAAAACTCTTTATTCGATTGTCATTTGTAAGTGGGCCAGTGCTTCCAATCATAGAGAATGAAGAATGGCTAAATTGCAGACAATTTCCATGCTCAGGTGTCTTGCAAACTGTCTTTCATCTTGATCATGCCTCACATTTCATTTCCAAGGTGAGCTGAAACCTTCGCTGGGCTCAGAACTGTGTCTTAAGAGCTGAGGGTACAAGAGAATCCACAAGCTAATGAACAGAGTTGAAAAGTGACTGTATGTCACTGCAGGCATAAATCAAACTTTTTTTTTCCCAAATGATTTGTGTTCAGCTTGTTCTTGCCTCATATTGCCTCTCAAATAATAGAAATAGAGTGCGTGGAATCCTTTTGCCTGTATCAGAAAGCCACAAATGATGGCCCCGCACCCGTCCATCAACTGGCAGGAGTGACGATGGGGACGATGGTTGTGCTGATGTCACAGCTTCTGCTGTTGGTGACAGTGATGGTGAAGTTCACGAAGATGCAGATGACAATGATGGCAATGCTGATTAGTGTTTATAAAACCTGCAGCATCTGCATATTTGGGGTTGAAAGCTTTTCTAGATACCCTGCTGATCATGCTGTTCACATATTTCCCTTAATCCTCACAAGAGCCATATGAAGTAAATCTCCCTATTATTACCACTATTAGTAGTCGTAGTGATACTCCATTAAATGGATAAGAAAAGTAGGCTTGGTGAATGGATACATCCAGTACACACCCAGAAGTGGGGAACCTGATTAGGGTTGGTTGTTCTGCAGAAATCCGGAGAGGAAAGAAGGATCAGGCCAGTGTGGAGGTAGTTAACTGCAGAATGGGCCTTTGTTAAGGAAACAAAAACATGCTTTAAATTTCTCATAAAAATTCCCGTTTATAGGAGACACACTAATCATCATTTCTCTCACATGTTCAACATTAAATCAACACTTAAGGAATGCAGATTGAGCCTTTACCCTCAAGGCACATTGGCCATCTGACGCTCAGAGCTGACTCATTGGAAAAGACCCTGATGCTGGGGAAGATTGAGGGTAGGAGGAGAAGGGGGTGACCGTGGATGAGATGGTTGGATGGCATCACCAAACTCAATGGACATGAGTTTGCACAAACTCTGGGAGATAGTGAAGGACAGGGAAGCCTGGTGTGCTGCAGTCCAAGGGGTTGCAGGGGTGGACATGGCTTAGGGACTCAACAGCAACAACAAGAGGCATGGTGGGTAACTCTGCTTTTAGCATCAGCCCTGCCAGCATAGAACTCACTGGTAGAAGTAGCACATAAAAAAATCTGCTGCAAACCTAGGGGCTGTAGACTCCACCCTGTGCCCACAGCTGAGGGGCCCAGGGAAGACACCAGATTCTGCACCAGCCAAAGTCTGCCTCCTGGATGGAAAATTGGGAAGGTGAGACCAAGGAGGCTTAAGGAGGCTGGTCACAGAGCTTCAGGGCTTGGGCCACTGCCCTCGCCAGCCAGGACCACACACCTACAGGGTCTTATGGCAGAGGGAGAAGTCAAGAAGGAAGCAGAGAGGGGACCCTGGGGCCATGGGTGTGCGGTGGGGACTTCCTGGTCTTCCCCTGCCAGTCCGTGGGGCCTGACTGGAGACTGACCTTTAGACAACCTTCCTCCCTTTTCCTGAACTAGTTAGGGTGGCATTCTATCTTGACTAGATCAACAGTCTTAGAAAAAAAGTTGTTATTGTGGATATGCTGCCTAAAAATTTCAGTATATGCATTTTTGAGGTTGAACTAAAATTATTCCTCTGAAAATAGTTTTCCTTTTACCTCAGTGATTCTCTTAACTTTGGTTGAGAAAGGTTCTCCCCTGAAATAAATGCTGCATTAGACATTTCAGGAAAAACGATGGGTACACTCCCTGTTCTGCAGCCTGCAGTCTACTGGGAGGAGACAGATGGGTAGACCAGGACCGGTGGTGATGTGGAGCTTGCCTGTGGGTTGGTGTGGGCCTTGGACACCAGATGCCCAGGCACCTGAGTGATCCCCAGGTAGAAACCACTCCCAAAGGTCCTGGAGAGACAGTCTGATGCCCTCTAAACAAACAAAGAGTCCACATAGCATGAAACACATTAGAAACTTTTTCCAGATCAGCCTTGGATACAATCAAGTCAACAGGAATAATCAAGAACTCACACCAGGAAGTGTTTCCACGAAGTGTGTCTGGCCATCACATCAGAGCATGACTATCCCCTCCAGAACCTCTCTGGTTCCAGGTCTCCACTTAAACCCCATCTTGTCACAGAGGCAATTCCTGACCAGCCGTGAGCACACACAGCATCCTTCTCCACTCATACACTCATGCTCTAGCCCGTGGCCCCACCTATTTTTTTTTTTCTTCTAAGCATCTATCATGCCTGTGGGCTTGCATGGTTCCCCTCTTCCAGAATGTCAGCTCCCTGGAAACCTGGGCTCCTCGGACCTGGATGCTGTGTCTACAAGCCCCGAGAACCCTACCTGGTGCCTAATGGGCTTTCCACAAATACCAGTTGAGTCAATAAAAAATCTTAAAGAAAACATGATTGTAGACCCACCACCAACAGTCAAATTCCAACAACAAGCCAGCAAACCTACACCACCAAAGTAACAATAGCACATATCATAAGATGCGCCTCAGCCGACATGGTTCATGGCCATAACTTTACCTGGTCTGCAGGATGGCCCCATGAGTAGGTAGGAGGGTCTTCATTTCCAGGTGAGCAATGGAAGCTCCTCAGGGTGACATGAGTGACTCGCTCAGCATCTCTCAGACTACGCAGTGTGGTCTGTAGCAGGAACAAGATTCCCTTCCAGGTCCATTTAATTTCAAAGCATGAGTCTGTAGCTCTCCCTTCTCCACCTGCAGAAGGTAGAGTTCAAGAGGTTTAATAGATTTTCCTGATTTGGGGAATGGTTTCCACAGATCTAATTGATTTTGTGTCTCCATCCCTTCCTGTACAAAGGCCTCAGGGTTCCAGGTGTCCTCAGGTTCTGGGGACACCCCCTAGGGATCTCCAGAGGACACACCCTGCCTCTCTCCACCAGCATTTGAAGCAGCAGCCACCCATGAACACCAGACTCCACTGGAGGTGTTATTTCCATAGGAAATGGGTTTAACAGGGGCATTGTTCCATATTAGTGCTTTTAAACAGTGGAGGGAAGTCTGCACTGAGATTTGACTGGATTCACATTTCTGCAACACAGTTGCCAGATCCATCATACAAAACCCAGCTGATCTCTCTGTATCTTGGGTTTTCTTAGCAACACACTCCAAAGACCCTAAAGATATGGGAAATGTTATTAAATTCTTTCCCTTTGATGCTAGTTAGGTTATTATTTTCTCTTTAAAAAAAAAAAAAAACAGAAAGCCAACAACTCATTATTTCAAATGGAATTTGAAAAAATGTGATTTCTGAGAATAGTTTTTGTTTTGGTTTAGTTTTTGCCTCAAGGGACATGGAAGTGCTAATTCTCCACCCCTGCTATCCTCACATCCCCCGTGCCGGGGTTAAAGTTCCTTCTGCCTCCATTCCCTTCCCACCCACGTGTGGTGCCCTTCCCCGACAGACACATAGGAGCCTCATGGTGACCCTTCACTTCAGTCTGACTGTCTAAGGAACTTTTCAGGCTTTAATAGCTGCCTACTTCTTATCGCTCAATTAACCTTTTATTGGTTAAGGTTTTCTCACCCAATATTCCAGATTTACTTCCCTCCCTAGAGAGCGTGTAGGCACAGTGGTACTATGCTATGACCATATGTTCAAAAGAAATAGCTTATTAGAAGCGTTGTTGCCTGAGAAACACAGGCTGATATGTTTTTCCACTCAATTATACTTTTCCATAAATATAATTTTAACTTGGTTTTCTCCTAGGCTTAAATACAAAATAATCATCTAACTTGCCTGATGCACTTTCAGAATCAAAACAGTAAACTATATAATTTTTTTTTCCCATAGTATGACCTGTCACCTGAGGATAGGTCCCCCTAGGCTAATGAGCACGAAGCTTACAATCCTTTAAAATACCTTGGCACACAAATATTGTTTGTGGGAATGTAAAATGGTGCAGCCACTCAGGAAAAATATTTGGTAATTTCTCATAAAACCGACTATGCAACTACCATACACCCCAGCAACTGTAGTCTTGGATATCTTCCCCAGGAAAATGAACACTCATAAATCCTGTGCATGAGTGTTCATAACAGCTTTACATATATCATCCCAAAGTGGAAACAATCGAGATGCCTTTCAGTGGATAAATAATTAAACAAATGAGGTCCATCCACATGGATGTGCACATAAAAATTAAAAGGAAGCTCGAGGGAATTAAGTCAAAAAAGTCAGTGCCAAAAGGTAAGACTCCATATTCTATTTTTACAAGGTTCTTGAGACAACAGCGATTAGAAATGGAAATGGAACTGGTTGTTTCTGGGGATAGAAAGAAGGGGAGGAGGTTTGAAAGGACAAAGGAAAGAATTTTGTGGTGATGGAAATGTTCTGTATTTTGACTGTGTCAATGCCTACATTTCGACAGTGACTTTACTATATTTTGCAAGATGTTACTGAAGGGTAGCAGAATACGGCACTCCAAAACATGCCATTTTGGTAAAAAGATTATTTTGAACTGAAGGCAGCTGAGAAGCAGCAGATGCAATAAAGGCTCTCTGTCCCCTTTTATCTCCCTAAAAGCAGGACATACATTTATAAAGATGCACCCCCCCCCCATCATCTAGGAAGGACAGAAAACAATGACCAGAGGCCACTAGAACTACTATCAGCCCAGAGATGGCAGCAGGGGAATGTACATAACCAGCATTAGCATACATATCTTTTCTTCCACCAGTCTTATATATTTATTAATGCATGGATGCATGCCAAGTCATGACAGTCATGTCCAACTCTTTGTGACCATTTGGACTGCAGCCTTCTAGGCTCCTCTGTCCATGGGATTCTCCAGTAAAGAATACTGGAATGGGTTGCCATACCCTCCTCCAGGGGCTCTTCCTGACCCAGGGACTGAACCCATGTCTCTTACGTCATCTGCTTGGCTCTTTACCACTAGCGCCACCTGGGAAGCCATATATTTATTAATACTTTCCTACAATTTTCTGCTCCTAGAAATTCAAATTCCTTTTTCCTTTGTCTTGACACTTCTTTACAAAGTGTATTCTGTCGTTAAGATGTTATAGAAGCCCAATTCTAACCGCCTTTTAGAGTTCTTTTCCCCTGATTACTCCCCTGGGTATGAGCCATGCACATGTTAATAAGCTTCTGTTTGTTTTTCTCTTGTTAATCTGTCTTTTATTGTTCTAATTTGTAGCATCCCAGCCAAGGAACCCAAGATAGGTAGAGGAAAAAGATGTTTTTCTCCGAGTTACAACTAGGGAAATCTGGACAAAGGGTATGAGGAATCTCCTACATTACAATTTCCTACCATTGTATGTGGATCCACAATTACCTTAAAATAAAATTACAAACACATTGGCAAATTTTTCTCTAAAGGGAAATGTCAAATTTTCCCACCAGACAACAGTTTAAAAGCCAAACTGTAAGACAGTCCAACAGCTTAATTTCTGAGAATCAAATAGGCATTTATCTACAAAAGAAACTTCCAAAACCTGCCCTTAAAAGTGATGACAAGTTCTAACTAAAGATAAAAAAAAAAAAAAAGTTCTTTCTTGATAGTTCCACTTCTTTTCAACTCTGCTCTGGGCCAAGTAACCGCTGAGGTTAATTCAGATTAGGTGCTAATGTTTGATCCAAAGTCAGGTGTTACCTCTCCTAGCTACCTGCATTTCATTGGAAAGTTTAAAGTTAACCCAAAGGAGAATTTTAGGGGAAGCACAGACAGGTGGGACGTTGCTTTGATGTCCCCCAGCCCACAGAGATGACCCCCTTGGCTACCAGCCACCTGACACTGTCCTGTCTGAACTCAGGATTGCTGACATCCAGGCAAGGTTGGACCAGCTGGCTGCCTGGCCAAGAGTCTTGCCGAGGTGCAGTGGGACCTGCTTCCTCTGTGACTCACATTTAAGTCTGTAACAGAGTTTTTCACCTGGCAAGGCTGCTGTCTTCATTCCTGCCTCGTCTGCTGGGCGTTCGATCTTGAGGATCAGGTTGGAAGTTGATGCTTTGATTGTCTTTGATGTTTTCAAAGGCAGGAAAGGCTGTCATCTTTTCAAGTGGCACTCAGCTCTAGGTAAAGAATGTTTCTGATTTCTGGAGTGTCTATCAGAGGCAATTATACCCTGATTGACCCGTTTGCCATTCAAATGTCTCCTAACACTTGCTCCCATGTTGGGAAGTGAAGATCTTATTTCTATTCTTCTACTCAAGCCTGCCTGCTTTGAGAGTTCACCAGAGTTCTAAACTTTGGGGATGAAAAGCACCAGATGGTTGGTATTTTTTTTCTGCACAGCTGACATTTTTCAAAATCAATATTTTAAGCCCAACACAGAGAACACAGAATCTTGTCTTTATTTCAAAACAGGTATGAAAAATAGCCAATCTGCATAGATACAGTGACAAGTGCTAGAGATTCAAAGACAGAAAGAGACGTGGCTCTTGCCCACGAAGAATTTACAGTCTGGATGTGTGGTGGGGCAGGGTGGGGCGGTGAGGGTCCCGAAGATGAACATTTTGACACACAATGCAGCACACAGAGTATTGAGGTCGCCATGTTCCCGTGTCCTTGACACTTAGAGCTATTAACTTCAAGGGTCCCTTCATCCCGGCAAATGATACGCCTCTTAAAAATTAATTTGTCATTGATTATTAATCGGGATATACTTTTCTCCCACATCTGTATGATTTATTGCCTGCTTTCCCTCTGGGGCATTTCCTCTTTCATTACTGTTTTATTTTGTAATTTTAAAATTCTTTATTGTGGAGTAGCTCCAATGCACTAAGACCTAGAGTTTTAACCTCCCTGCACATTCAGATGTGGAAGGACAAGAAACGTTGGTAAGATGTAACTAACAAGCCCACTCTCCCCACTTCATTTGCTTTCTCCCTCTCTCTCTAGGAGTAACCAGGGTCCTGATGTTTAAAGACAGTTTCCTCCGTATGCTTCTTTTTCTATTTTTTATATATGTATATATCCGTCACATGTAGTTTGTATGTTTTATTTGTAACTAAATAAAGTGTATCAGATTGTTTATAACCATTTGAAGTTTGCTTTTTCTCCCACGCCACCTTATGCTTTTGATGTTTTTTAGATGGATCAATATTTATACCAAATTGCTTCAGTCTCTAAAGCAAAGATTGGCAAACTTTCTGTTAAGGGATAGAAGGTATATACGGAAGGCTTTGTGGCCACAGGGAGTTTGCTGATGTCTGCTCTGTAGTATTCCATTGCAGACCAGAATTTGTATACATTTCCTTATTATTTTTTTAAAATCACTCTTAATATTTTATATTATTAAAAATGCATCACTAAACCTACGAATACACTGTCTTCTTGTGCAAGTGTAAAGAGGTGGAGAGTATTTATCTGGAAATTGTTTGTTTGACTTTCCCTTCCATGAACTGTGAGAGCAGCTCTATCCACGGTAGATGGCATGTGAGCAGAAAAATGAATATCATTGGTTTTATACCAGCCAGTGTAATTGGGGCAAGAAAAAGAAACATTTTTTTTTAAGGTGTTGAGATGTCAGGGGTAACTTGTAACCATAGTGATACAGAGATTATGCTGAAGGATTTAATCCTTCCATCATTCCTTCAGTGAGGATCTGCAAATGTAAAACTTGTAGCTTCTTTATATCTGAGAAGTTCTTTATCCACTCTCATCCTCAAACAAAGGTGTATCTGGTTACACATTGATAGAAACTTGATTCACAATTGGAAGCTTTCTTTGTCTTCTAGCTTATTGTGTGCTTGATGAAAAAGATGTAGTACCTAATTGTTGTTTCTTTTAAAATATTTTCTCTATGATTGCTTTTGAGATTTCCTTAGTTTCTTTGGCACCCTGCTGTCTCCGCACAATAAGATTAATTGACATTTATATTATTTATGATCCTGTCAGCATGTAGATTCTTGTTCTTTGACTCTGGAAATTTCTGAAGCATACGCTCTGATTATTGCTTCTCCTGCAATCTCTTTATTGTCCTAGCTGAAAATCCTACTGGATGTATTTTTGAACCTACTCAATTTACCCTACTGGTCTCATAACGTCTGCCTCTTCTTTTTTTCATCTCTATAAATCCCTGTAGTGCATCCTGGGAAATTGTCTAATTTGGGTGGCTTATGAAGAAGGTGGAAATTAAATACCAATAATAAGAACATTGGAGATTTAGGAAGGAATGATCAGAGTTAAAGAGTTCTGAGGTCTATATGCTCTTTGAAAGGATAATACACACATTGATTAATTTTAGACTTTGAAAGTTAAATATCTAATGTTAGATCGTTAAGGGTTACTAATAAAAGAATAGAAATAGAAGGCAAATCTGATGAAAGGTTAAAAATCAAAAGGAAAATGAAGATTAGTCCATCAAGCACCATAGGAAGGAGAAAAGTCATCAAGACATTATGATCATATAAACTTACCCAAATATTTCAAAAACCACAATAAGTAAATATAGATTATATTGTTTAGTCAAGCAACTTTCAGACTGCATTAAAAAATCTAACCAATTTATCTTCTTCACAAAGATAAATTTAAAATGTAAGTTCCCCCAAAATTCAAAGTAAAAGGATTTAAAAACATATACCATACAAATATTATCCAAAAGAAAAAAACTAAGGGAGCCTAAATCTGACACAATGGGCTTTGGGGTAAAAGAGATTATTAGGGATGAAAAGGTTGTAACATCATGAGAAATGTGATGTCTCACTGGAAACACCATACACACAGAATCTGAACTTGTATGCACTAGAGGGCATAACTTCAAAATGAATTAGAAAATAATATAGACAGAAAACCGAGAGGATGACAAATCAGCAATGATGATGAGAAAAGCAATGCAGGTTTCAATAAATGATAGATAAAACAATAAAAGAAAAGGATATAGACAGGTGTCAGTTAGTGGAAACTAGATCCATGAACCCAACAATTAAATACTTTCTTTCTAAGCACTCTGTGTATATTCTAAGACACAAAGCAAGTCCTCACAGATACCAAAAAAAATCAACTTAGTGCACCCCAGAGAGCTGAGTTTTCACAGCTAGCATGAGGTAGAATTTGCCTAAAAGAGATAGGGCTTCTCTGGTAGCTCAGTGGTAAAGAATCCACCTGCCAATGCAGAAGACATGAGTTCAACCCCTGATTTGGGAAGATCCCACATACTGTGGAGCAACTGAGACCCAGCACCGCAACTACTGAAGTCTATGTGCCCTAGAGCCTGTGCTCTGTCCGCAACAAGAGGAGCCACAGCCATGAGAAGCTCACACACTGCAGCTGGGGAGTGGTCTCTGCTCTCTGTAACTTAGAGAAAAGCCTGCACAGCAACAAAGACCCAGCCCAGCCAAAAATAGATGAATAAACAAAATTATTTTTAAAAAAGAGATAAAATGTTTAGCACAAAACCTGACATATAAGGTTAAATGACTATTATTTTGTTGTAAATATTATTCATAAATAGCCTCAACATACAGATCTTCTTTATTTCTCTATGTTTTTAGTCACCTTTCTTGACTTTTCAGAATAGGCAAATCAATCTATCAGCTAGTCAGCTCTTGCGTGAGTTGGAATTTCCATAACAGAGTTGAGAACAGTGTACAAAACTCAGACAGAGGGCACTCATTTTATGTATCAGGATGCTGTACAGTAAGGGGTGGTCTCTGCCCATCTCGGACATTTTGCCCTGAACAGTGTTGAGAGCTGAATTTCTCATTTTTTCACTCTCATCCTGGATTCTACTGGGTTCTGCTTCCTGGTTTCTGC
This sequence comes from Aepyceros melampus, assembly GCA_006408695.1. Classification (NCBI taxonomy): domain Eukaryota; kingdom Metazoa; phylum Chordata; class Mammalia; order Artiodactyla; family Bovidae; genus Aepyceros; species Aepyceros melampus. Next base: position 104,895 of record SJXQ01010392.1, read on the forward strand.
TAAAATATCCAGAAGGTTGAGAGGCCGCTGAACAAGAAAACCGTCTAAGGTTTTACAGATGATGTTCTTGAGGCAGCTTTTTGTGTCCTGGTTTCTGTGTGTTGGGCCTTCACTCCTGGTCCATGAGCACTGATTCAGGCTCTTTGGAGACTGCTCTGGAGTCAGGTGAGGACCCAGCTCTCCTTTCCTTCAATTTGGAGGCTGACCTCCCACCATCCAGACAGCCCATTCTGAACATCTGCACACCCCACAGAACCTCCCTGTGGAATGGCCAGTCTTTCTGAGGCAACGCTGTGCTTCAGCTCAGGCATCAGTAAAGTGCTGGATCTCATGTAATTTCACCAGGTACACACACCTCTTTTCACTGCCCAGGCTCCGTGTCTCTAGATACTGGGCTGTGGTCCAGCTCTCAGTTTTACTTACATGGTTCTCTGTGCACTGTTGTTGTCCAGTCGCCAAGTGATGTCCAACTCTCTACAACCACATAGACTGCAGCATGCCAGGCTCCTCTGTCCTCTACTCTCTCCCAGAGTTTGCTCAAACTCATGCCCCTTGAGTCAATGATGCTATCTAACCATCTCAACCTCTGCAGCCCCCTTCACCTTTTACCTTCAACCTTTCCCAGCATCAGGGTCTTTTCCAATGAGTTGACTCTTCGCATCAGGTGGCCAAAGTTTTGGACCTTGAGCTTGAGCTTCAGCATCAGTCCTTCCAAGGAATAGTCAGAGCTTATTTCCTTTAGGGTTGACTGGTTGGATCTCCTTGTAGTCCAAGGGACTCTCAGGAGTCTTCTACAGTACCATAGTCCAAAAGCATCAATTCTTCAGTGCTCAGTCTTCTTTATGGTCCAGCTTTCTTTACGGTCCCTTGCACTGTATACAGCAGAAAGTCCTCATCAGTGTGGCCTTAAGTTTCCCTTTTCAGTGCTGTTGTAGGTTTCCCTGTGTTCCTTTCAGTGAAAATTTGGTTCATGGCACAAGATATCTACAATCAGTTCTCCACTTTATCAAGATGCCTCTTTTCATTTTATGATTAGATGTGAACTGGATTTTAAATCCAGATGAGGAATCAAATCCAGGATAATCCTTCTGCCCATCATTTTGGTACTTCTGGTTAGAATAATGTAAACATCATGTAGCTCAGAAATAATCAGCAAAGGTCTCCCAACACCATGGAGATTGTTTCTGGCAGGAGAGAAATACATTAGTTTTCCATTTCTATAAACTGAATGCTCATTTAGAAGAAAAATGAAGTGTTTACTCTGAAACTACATATCATTAGGCAGATATTTTTGAACATTTGAATCAGAAATATGTTTGTAAAAATTCTGCACCCAGACATAAACCCATATGGCATCATGGTTATTTGCTTTTGGTATGCCAATTTTGTAAGTTTTGTGTTTTCCTTTTCCTTCAGATTTGGAGTGAAGACTCAAGAGATTGCAAGGAAGTTCTCAATGTTTCATTAAAAAACAATTAAATATTAAAAGGAGTAACATGTAATCGCAAGTTGTATCTTCACTAGAGATAAGGGGAGGGTTTCCTAACTGGAACCATTTTACCACCGAGGGGGCAGGTGATGAGGTCTGGAGACATTCTCAATCATCACAACAGTGGGACACTACTATCATCTCATGTGCGAAGACCAGAGATGCCACCAGAATTCCACCATGCACAGCAGAGTCATCCGGCCCCAAATCAGCCAGTTATGAACAATGTCAAGGCTGAGGAACCAAGAATAGGGAGAAGCTGGTCTGACTAAGTTTTCAGAGATGCCATATTTATGTAATCCCAGAGAAGCTATGTTCTCCTTCCTCCAGGGGAAGGTACATACCTTTTTGATCTTACATGTCCCTCTAAGACACGTTCCTGACCTAAGGCATGTCTTAAAATCTTGCAGAGTGTGAATGATTGGTCTGGCATTTGCAGAGCAGCCGTGGGTCTTTAAAAAGACACTAGAAACCAAAAAATGTCTGGTTTCCAGCCACCACTGCTACCTGACTGTGGAGAAAAAATTCTGTCATCTCTTTAAGTTTCAGATTGTCATCCATGAAAGAGTTAATGACACTACACAGAAACATTTAGAAGAAAAAGATCACAGTCACGGTAGCATGGTACACACTGGACATGGCAAACACAATCAAGGGATAATGTTAGTTTTTAATATTTCATATACTTTCTATTTCACCGTAGATGTTTGAGCCTCCAAATCCATTTTTTCAAGTGCAGCTTTTTTTTTTTCTTATGGCCTACTAAAATAAAAAAGGCACAGTGTAAATAACCTTTATTCTCCCCTGGGTGTTTTTATCCTGCCTTTATTTACCCATATTTGTTTTTTCTTATCCATTCTCCCAATTCACCTGCTGCTACTGCAAAGCAATAGAAATCAGAGCAAAGAAGAATCGCTCAGGAGCCTGCCCAGGGCTGTAATCAAACCCTGTGAATGTTTCCATCCTTCATATCAAAGCCAGAGAAGCACACAAGTTAAAGAATGGAGTTACCATTTAAATCATTGTAACAGCAATAGCCTTTCTTCTTGGGAATTAAAAGCTAGAATTAATATTTTCAATAGTAAAGAGGGAAAAGTGGACCAAGTGAAAATGAGAATGAGCATTTACCTCTGAAAGGGAAAATTCTTCCTTAAAGCCTCACCCAGAAACAGAAATCAGGAAGCCAGGATCCCCAGTCTCTGGGTTAAAATATTAGGATTTGGCCTTCCCTGGTATCTCAGTGATAAAGAATCCACATGCTGGTGCTGGAAATGTGGGTTTGATCCCTGGTCTGGGAAGATCTCACAGCTTGTGGAGCAACTAAGCCACAACTATTGAGTCTGTGCTCTAGAGCCTATAAGCCACAACTGGAGAGTAGCCCCCACTCCCAGCAACTACAGAAAGCCCATGTGCAGTAACAAAGACCCAGCACAACCAAAAATAAATCAATAAAATAAATCTTTAAAAATATATATTAGGATTTCTTCATCTTCTCCCTCCTCTTTCTACCCCGGGACAGAGAAGGGACATTACCTTTAATAAAGATGGGAAGCCACCTGTGTTTAGCAGGCATGATGGTGATGTACTGGGGCCATTCACTGGAGTAATTCTCTCAAGGGCACTGAAGGGTCCATTCCATTGTCCCCACTTCACAGATGGGGAACCAAGATTGAGACAGATTGAGTGCCCTGTTCAAGTCCCCTACAACCAAGTGGATGATGAGGTCAGGACTTCATTCATTTGACTCTCTGACCCAGGACACCAACCATGTGATGGCCTTTGTGCTGGGAACCAGAGATTTATATATCCAAAACACATATCATTAGGGCTTCCCCGGTGGTGCTAGTGGTAAAGAACCTGCCTGCCAATGCAGGAGACATAAAAGACTGGGTTGGGAAGATCCCTTGGAGGAAGGCATGCCAACCCACTCCAATATTCTTGCCTGGAGAATCCCATGGACAGAGGAGACTGGTAGGCGATAGTCTATAGGGTCACAAAGAGTTGGACTCGACTGAAGCAACTTAGCACGCACACACTTTGTACTGTACCTAAAGTCTTCATCTCATCTGTGGGAGTGAAGATCATAAATCCCAGAGTGAGAGGCTAACAAGAATGCACAGAGCCAGGCAGCCTTGACTTTGGCTTATATGTTCTTCTTCCCTGTATGTGGCCAGAGTCTATTTTAAGAAAGGAGAAATAACAAAAGCGCTTACAGCTTTCCAACCAGCTTTCTGAGACCTCGGTGTTGTTAATTGCCTACCGTATCTGTCATTACTGCATTTTTTTTCTGGCGTATTTAGGTAAAACTCTATATGCTAGTTAATTAGAATGATTAAAGAAATGAAGCTGCTTTAGGTCACCCTGTTATTACATTAAGCAAGAATTCATGTTGAAAAGGATGTTTGGTCTCTTTCTATGGGCAGCCAGACAACATGCCCCAATTTTCACAACTGTGGTCGAGCTAAAAGGCTGAAGAATCACACTTCAGGTATGAAATGGAGGTTGTGTTGTTTAACACCATCCTGGGGAAAACAGCATAAACGCATTAGGGCAGGCAATTTGGGGCATGTTTGTACAGTCTCCTGGAAGTGGGGTGCACTTACAGAGGAGCATCTCGCATATACCGAAAAATGGCTCAGTTCTGCCCATTTCCAGGGAGAGGTGTTTTCACAGCTGGACTGGGGCTGTTGTCCTTTGCACTTCGAGGTTCTGGATGGCTGATGTCACTGGATGCCTGGACCAGCAGTCATGGTCACAGGGCCACTCTCCCTCCACACTCGCTGTGTGCCCAGCCCTGGGATGAGCCTTGTCCCTGAGATGTTCCATGTGACCCTCACAGACTGTTGTCATCTGCAGAGAGCACAGACTGCCCTGTCAATCCCACATGGTCTAGGAAGTAGCCGAGGGTTTGCCCAAATCCAGCATCCTTGACCAGCACTGACTAGCAACTCAGGGTTTAGGCTCTGTTGTTAAATAGTCTGGATAAAATTCTGGTTTCTCACTAAGGAGTTCAAGGACCCTTGACACCTACTTAACCTCTCTGCAGCTTGGCTCTCCTGCCTGCAGTGGGGAGAACCACTCTGACCTCAGCAGGTGCTGTCCAGACCAGGAAATGGTGTAACATCACTCACTGCCACCTCTCTCCCTGAGTCATCTCCTCCCCAGCCTCTCAGCCCCTTCAGGACACTGGGGAGAAGCAAGGGCTTCTAGCTGTGGGATTTGATTTCTCAAAGGGGCAGGTTGTGGAGGCTTGGGAGAGATGAAGCACAGCCTCATAGATGGGGAACAGGGACCCTGAAGTTTGTCATGGGGTGACTCTGGTTCCACCTCTGTACCCTGACCCCACTTCCCTGCAGGAGTCTGGACCAAGAGGACACAAAGTCATGCCAACTTTCCAAGGAAGATCCAGGAAGTGAAGCAGGACTGAGTCTCTCAAAAGAGTAGAAGGTCTGCCCTTCCCCATGGCCTCTGGGGCCTTCGAGCCAGAGAGGAACTTACCTCTGGGTGAGTAAGCATGATCAGTTCCCCCCACGGAGGAGCAACCACATGGCTGGGAAACCAGTATCACCTCAAACAGGCTGATGTAACAGGCAATGCCACCGGGCCTGCTCCACCTTCCTCTGGATCCCCAGGGTCCATGCTGACTGCTGATCCGTTTGTCTGTGGATCAGAGTTGAGGTGGGAAGAATCATGGCTCAAGCTTCCACTTTGCAACCATCCAGCCAGATGACCTTCCAAGTCCTGGAGCCCTGATGAGCAGTCTAGGTCACACCACAAGCACCCAGTGCCACCTGGTGTTTATTGGGCACTTGCTGTTGGCCAGCAGCACCCGTTGCCTGGACCCCTCCTGCACCAAGCCCTTTGCATGCCTTCTGGCATTAGTCCCCATGGTGACACAGACACCCCCATTTTGTGGACAGTAACAACTGCTCAATAAATACTTATGTCTATATTTACAATAATGATAATTACTTTTATGGCACAAAATGAGGATTTTGGGCAGGTTTACTGCTTAGAGAAAAATGTTTAGTGGTTTTTATTAAGATAGGTGATAACTCAAGTCTTCACCAGCAGACAGTCACCTTGTTAAATGTTTCTCTTCAACTTCCAGGGCTTCCCAGGTGGCTCAGTGGTAAAGAATCTGCCTGTCAAGCAGGGGACATTGTCAGGAGCCGTGTTAGGCATTACTGACAAAATGGAGGCACGGCCCCAACCCCCTCTCCTCATCCCGCAGGCACGGTCCCGGGATGAAGGAGTTAAATTTTGTGATTCTGACTTTCCTTTCTTCTGTTCTTTCCTTTCTTCGGTTGAGTTGGCTGGAAAGAATATTAAGATGCTTATTTTTCTTGAGAAAAGCATGAGAAATCACAAAGCCTTCTGCAGGTTTACCCAGAAAATAATCTATAAAGTAACCATTGACATTTATTCAAGGATCTTTACAAAGAATGTTCCAGAATGAGCACATAGGCTGCAGCTTGAGGCCATGGGAAGGATTTTTATCTGAGATCTGTTTGTGAGGGGAATGTTTATGGCAAAGGAAGTTTGCTGAGCTTTGGGTTTAGAAATAATTAAGAATAGCTAGAAGCCTTTTAAGGAGATAGTGAGCTTAAGATACTAGGGGCAAGCAGGATTTCAAAAGAAAGAAATAAACTGAGGAATGTGGTATGCAGCCCAGACATAGCATGAGGTACAGTGAAATCACAAGTAAACATGATTCTGAGAGAATCCCTGAAGCAGGAACTCTGCTTGAAGGGCAACAATGATACAATAAATCTGCATGAGGGGGAGCTGAAAATGTAAAACCTGTGACCTAATGCTTTTGTAAAAGTATAAAAGAGAACCTGAAACTTGAAATAAACATGTAGTCCTGTACCTTGAGTCAGAGGCTATATCATTCTCCACCGACACCGCTCATCCCTTCAGGCTGATTCCCTGCCTGCTGGAGCTGGACTCCAGCAGGACATGGGTGCCATCCCTGGATCAGGAAGATTCCCTGGAGGAGCAAATGGCAACCCACTCTAGTATTCTTGCCTGAGAATCCCATGAACGGGGAGCCTGGCAGGCTATGGTCCAAGGGATTGCAAAGAGTCAGACCTGACTGAGCATACATGTACCTTCAACATATGTATCACGAGTTAGTCTAGCAGGTGATGTTTTCATGTTGCATAAAAATGAGCTTATTGTATCATAGCATATTGTGGTAACAGGGTTTCTAGACTTTAGTACTAGAGACAGGTAAACAATTCTCTGCTGTGAGGGATCCCTGGCCTCCACTCTCCAAACAGTCAAATATCCCCCAGCTGGGTAAATTGACCTGATTCAGAACCACTTCCTTGCATCAGTTATCACAAATTTAGGAGTGGGGTCTAAATGCTATGATAGATTTTTTTTCCTTTGTTTTTTAATTAAAAAGTTTTTTCCCAACAAAGAGATATTATTGATATGTCTAAAAGTGACTTCTTAAAAACTTTTGCCTTCCTCTCATTCAGTCTGTGTCCTTTGAATGTGATTTTTCTGGAGTGTGAGGACACCGGGTCAGGATGGATAGGGTAATTAATGGACGTCTTCAAGTACTTGCTGAACTGATGAGGTCACCTCTGCTTCAAGGCTGGTGTCAGGCACATTTGTCTCATCTTGGATAGACAGATGCTGCCCCTGATTAATTTGAAGAAGAAAGAAAACACATAATTTGATTATCTGCATGGAGTGGCTGTGGCGTAGATAATCCCTTCCTCTCAAATGGAAGAATTTTTGCCACAAGTAAGAAGAAGAAGCAGTGTCTGGCTGAAGGCAGTGTGGTGTGATAGAAATTAATGATGCTGCCTGGGTGGATGGCTGGTTACATCTTTTCTGGCTTTAATGTCATCTTAACCATGCATCTGTGCTAACCTGCATGACCCTAGTGGCGGTCTGTCTTCATCTCTGCCCTGCTAAAGCAGATTTAGCACAACTGATGAGATGAAGATGCAGGATGCCCTCTACATGCCGGCCAGCGGTCACTGAAAACTTACCTATGCTCAGACATAAGGTCTCAGAAGGAAACATACAATCCTGAATCTGTTGCTCATTTGATTCACAAAACCCAGGAATTGCCAGGATTCCAAAGTACCAAGAAAGCTGGTGGGTGGGATGACACCTACACCAGTGCCTCCAGCTTATTTTCTCCCCCCGGCCTCATTTGTGTGACTTTTCTCTACATATGTATCCAGAGCCTGGGAATGACAACTGGTCACTGTAGTACTGTCTCTGGTCACTGGTAGGAACAGGCTGGAGAAGCTCAGTGTTGGCAGACATAAGTCAGCTCAACCTGGAGGAGTGAGTCTGAGCTCTTCCCCACTGATGAGAAGAGTGATCAGAAAATGAATCTCTAAGTCACAAGAGCTCACTGACCTGGGAGCACAGAAGTAATGCCTGCAGCATGGATGAATCAGTGAAAGAATGAGTGGATGAGGTCACCAGTAAATCTTCTGTGGTGTTCAAAGAAATCCACCTCATAAAAACAAATGACAACAACGATATTAAATGTAACACTCATCACAGGCTGAGCACCACTGTAAGTGCTTTACATATTAGTAAAGCACAAAACATAAATACTCTTCTGATCCCATATTGAAGACGGGAAAACTGAGGCACAGAGAGATTGAGTCACTTGTCTGAGGTCACAGAGCCTGTCCATGATGGTGCGGGTGCCTGAGTCTGTACTCTTAGGCACATCACTCTTTTTCCCTATATTGTCTGATAGTTTGTGTTACTAAAGGGGCCTGCATTTCATGCAAACATTAATTGATTAGGAGTTTTGAATAGTGAACATTACCCTTGTTTGTTTATCACAATTAGGATGGGAAGCAGAGATGGAGAAAGTCACTCATTCAACCCCTCTGGACACTCATTTGGGAAAGCACAATGCAAGTAAATGGGAAAACTGAATTCAATTTGCTACAATTCCGTTCATGAGCACTTGCAAATTCCTGAGTGAAATGATGAGGGGGTTTCCCACCCGGATGCCACCCTTATTCAGACTTGTTGGGGTCACATGATGACATGCTGGGTCAAGAATAAAAACGGGTTTCTTGCAGCAAACCCCTCTTCCTCGGCTGTGATAGTTGCTATAGAAATGCCCAGGTGAGCACACAGAGCTTTATTACAAGTTGTGAGCTTCCATCAAAATCAAGTCTCCAAAAAGAAAATCAACCATCTCCATAAAAGTCCATGATTAAAGGGGGGAAAAGTCAGTATATTTAAAATTATCTGAGAATTAGGAATGAAAAATAGAGGTCTTCTTTATTTAGCTCTTTCTCCTTAAATAATGCAGTGAGGGAGAGATTTTGTGGGGATGTATAATTTAACATAATTGAGTACGGGGATTAGAACATTGCATCCACTATAGTTAACGACTGTTTCAGAGAGAACTGAGGCTTCCTGGTAAAGCCGAGCTGAGGTACCCCAAGAGCCAAGTGGGGAAACAGGCATGAGCCAAGGCTGGGGACAAGGGGTTCGGATGGGGAATGTTTCATAAATTCCACCGGATATGAGCTGAGCAGCTTGTGTGTGAAGGTCCTGCTGGTGCTCAGAGCAGGAATGAAATTGGCGGATGTGGAAGGTGGTCCAGGCAGGTTCCCTAGAGAGGTCTACCCTGGGGCCAGCGGTTCTCCGAGCACCTCCCAGCCCACGGCTTCAGGTCTGAACTGCACAGTAAGACTGATTACTTAGGAACAGGGAGGGTTCCGCCATCCTGCCCCCATCAGATCCTTCCCGCTCCCTATTTCCTGTGGTGGTGGTGGTGGTTTAGTTGCTAAGTCATGTCCAGCTCTTTGAGACTCCAAGGACTGTAGCCTACCAGGCTCCTCTGCTCATGGAATTCTCCAGACAGGAACACTGGAGTGGGTTGCCATTCCCTCCTTTAGGGGATCTTCTCAGCCCAGGGATTGAACCCGGGTCTCCCGTGCTGCAGGGGGGTCCCCTGTGCTGCGAGGGGTCTCCTGCATCCCAGGTAGTTTCCCTACTGGCTGAGCCACTAGGGAAGCCTGCATTAGTTTCCTCCTGTCATCTAACAAAGTGCCATGCACACAGCTTTTTGCAACAAAGCACACTTATTACAATACAGCTTCTGAGTGTCAGGGTCTGAGCGGGGCCTCTCTGTGTCGTCTGTTCAGGGTTTTCCAAGGCTATGGCCAATGAGCTCCCGTGGAGTTGGCATCTGCTTCCCAGGGTGTTCAGTTCTTCATGGCTGCGTAACTGAGGGCCCAGCACTTAGACATCACTGTCTCCCTCTCCACTTCACCTCAGTCTCTTTTATACTCTGTCACTTGACACACTCCACTTCAAGGTACTGATATCTGTTGTCTCTTGGCACTTTCAGGGACAGAAAGCAAATTCAATATCTTAGCTTGGTGACTAGACAAACATGCTTCAGGCATGGCTGGATCTAGGTGCTTTCATGATGTCACTGAGGCCCTGTTTCTCCTGAGTCTTTGCTGTTTCCCTGTTGTTGCTGACATTTTTCTGTTTTACACATTTCAATCTGGATGGCTAAGAAGTGACATCTGAGAGGCACTTGTGGGGATCTCAGAGCACAAAGAAAGATACATCTGAGTGTAGGATTCCCTTCAGTTTATAGTTTCCTGTTTTTCTCTGCAGACTTAGCATCATTCACCTTCCAACAGACTCCCCAGCCCCTCCCCATCTATAAAATCATCACTTGGTCAAACACAAACATCTAATATTTTTCAGTATTTCTGGCTTAAAGTCACTTTGCATCCTGCTTGTAAGTGAAAATGGTTGAATCCCATTTGAAATGGTTATTTCAGAAAAGATGTCCCCCTATTCTTCCTCTTAGTGGGGTGGGAAGGACTGCAAATCTCAGACAATTGCTTCTTTTGTTAATTTTTTTTAAACTTATGAATGGTTTTTCTATAATCAGGGCCTTCACCTTGAATAAGGCCAAGTCCTAATTTTGAAGAAAGGGAATGTTGGTATTTCTTCTCTTACTTTTGAGACTGAAACATGATGGGATGGCTTGGCTCTGACTGGTAGAGTAGGAATGAAAAGATATCCAAGATATCCAAGGCTCTGACTGCATCAAGTTCAGGACGACTGTTCAGGACACAGACCTGCTCACCCAGTGCTCACAGCCATCTCCGGGGCCCAGGAGCACCTGTGACTTTTCTGTGTGACCCTGACATCCCTTGCTAAAATACAGACTGGCCAGCAGGGCTTAGGTGCCATTGAAATTTTGTTCAGATTTTATCAAGAAGCTGCCATCAAATGCCCAGGGCTGGGGGCTGGTGGAGGCACGGCCTGCCTCCGGCTCCTTCATTAAACTAATGGTCCTGAGTGTCTGATGTGCACCAGGCTCTGGGCCTCAGCCTGGGAAGGGTATGGACAGACTGGCCTTGGTCTCGTGGGACTGGTGGGTGGTGGTGAGGACAGGCCATCCAGTGAGTTACAATAACACAATAATGTGTGTGAGTGTCTTGCTAGGGAGTTAGGAGTGCCTTGTGGAAGCAAAGGGCACGGACCTACTTCCCACAAACAGGCCTTGCAGAGATCTGAGCAGGGGGAGGACTGGCAGGTCCCTGATCACTCAGTGAAGGCACCGCCCTTAGCCCTGGATGAAGCAGTCCTCCCCTGTGTTCCCCATCAGGGCCCCCTGGCTGGCAGCCATTGGAGTTGGGGGCTGGGCTGTCCACCCTGAGGGTCACGCCACCACCAAGCTGTCACCAACTTCCTCAGCTGCATCTGCAGGGAACAAGCAGACACACCTTAAGATGACACACAAAAGTGGACCGCAGGTGGCGAGAGGAGGGTGGCCCACTGGACAAAGCCACTCACCTGCCGGCTCATCCCCTTGATACCCCATGCAGCAGGGGGTCTAGTTTTTCTAGATTCACTGGAAATATATATTTTTACACGAAAAAATGTATATTTAAATATTACAAATAAAAACGCGGCAGGCCTGACCCCACATGACCTGGAAATCCAGATTTGTGGCTGTCTTTGACCCAGCTGCTCTAGCTGGACCCTTGGCTTCACCTCCTCGCATGAAGCCTGGCAAGAGACCAGCTCCGCTCCACCCGGGGCCAAAGGTGGCGGGAATGTGTCACAGGAGAGATGCCTCTGGCTTTGACTAGGGCCATGAGGTCAGCACAAGCAGCTATTTTTAGGCTGATGCTCTATCTCCCTACTGAGAACGGTGAGGCCAACATGAATGAAAAAGGATGTGTCCCCCTGCAGGAAATCAACTCTGCCAGCTGGCTGGCCGCCTGCTCCGTCAGTCCTCAGGGTCATGGGGATCTGTGCTTTACCGGGACCAGCCCCCTATCCATGATGGAAAGTCTACTATGTTCTTCCTGCCCTGAGTGATCTCATGGCAGATCAACCAACACCCCCTCCCCAGTAGATCAGGGATCAGTGCTGCCCACCTGCAAGCCCCCTCCTCCTTCTTCACCTTTAATTTGACCCTTCCTCTTCCTCCAGAATGCTTTTTTTTTTTTTCTTTAGTGGTCCCTTTTCTCTGGACTGTAATGAAAAAGCAATAGCAGCAGTAGGTTGCCTATAATATGAGTTGGTTTTGTTTTCAGCCTTTTTATTATTTAACCTGCACCCATGGGGGTAAACGAATACCCGTCCCAGAAGAGAAAGATGAATCCACAGAAAAGGCTGGGGACTGTGCAGAGACGCAAGGGCAGGATTTGCCGGGGCTGCAAGATTTAATTTGCTAGACTGCTGGGCCCATCGAAAGTTTCCGCAGTAACCACTTGGGTCCTCATAAACCGAAACAGCAGAGGAGGAAAATGAAATCCTGGATCAATGTCTCCGTTTGGAGACCTTAACTTATGTTCAGCTGCAAAAAGGAAGGAGAGAAACTCAAGCAGCCAACTGTGCTTGTCATGGCAGATCAGCCAAGGAAGCCAATGCTGGGTGTGTGACATTTACCAGGAAACCACAGGCGCCCAGGGCTCTGTTTGGGGGCTTTGGGAAGAATCCAAGGTGCTCTCTTCTATCTTCTGATGGCCTCCCTGCAAACTCACCCTCCTCCTCACAGGGTGAGGTGGTGCTGAGCAGCTGCAGGGACCTAAGGATGACTTGGGTGGAGGGTAGGGAAGGATTGCTGCCAGGCCAAGGGTCTGAGAACCCTGTGTGCCGAGTGGGGCACAAGACAGACTTAGAGACCTGAAATGCCAAACCCAGACATCACTCTGTTCCAGGAGCTGTTTTCCTGAAGCTGGAATTCAGCTTCTGCACTGATGGCTTCCTGCCATGAGCATGCTCAGGATATGGCTGGTGCTGACCCAAGGTGCAGGCGCCTGAGAACGCTCTTGGGAGGTGAAAGGAAGGGGTTGGCAGGGAGAATGGTGGGATGGAGGCTGGACACGTAAACAAGGAGACATCAGACAGGAGGGCTAGGAGGAGATGGAAAGAGGTGGAGTGACACGGGATAGACTTCAGTTTCCTTGGCTTAAACCACAGTCAATTGAATTTACAGACTGGAGCAGAAGAGTTATCTATTTATCTTCATGCACTGTGCGTGCTATTCAAAGTCTAGGCAGAAACAGGATATATGCATTGCCACCCTCCCAAGTATTCAATCAAAAGGAAAAGTAGTGGGTTTTCAGGGAGAACCTGGCTCAGGCGCATCAGGCTCAGGTCAAGGGCAACCTCACTGGGTGACACGTTTACACCACACACCCCAACAGGATGCACTGGGGGGAGGGCGCTGCTTCTGGGCATTTCTCCCAATAACACACAACCTCAGTCTTGAGCAAACATCAGCAAGCCCCCAATACAGTATTTTTACAAAATAACTGAGCAATATCTTCCAACGTGTCAAGGTCAAAAAATATGAGGAAAGACAGAGAAAGTGCCAGGTCACTAAAGATGAGGAAAGGCAGAGAGGTGGGGGCAAACTGGAAGAGACTAAGGAGACATGGTGGCCAAACACAAGGTGGAATCCTGGAAGGGAAAAGGGGTAAAGGGGAAGCTATGAAGTCCATGGGTTAGAATATCCAGACTCTAGTTAGTAGGGAAATTGAATGCTTTCTTAATTTTGATTAAAACTGTATAAGATGTCAGCCTAAGGGAAAGCTGCGTGAAGGGTATATGGGTACCTTTGAATTATCTTTGCAGCTTTTCTTAGCTCTAAAACTCTCTCAAAATGGAAATAATAACTCACACACACACACACACACACACACAAACCACCATCCAGAAGTGTCTGCACAGGCCATCCAAGGAGGTAGGATAACTTACACCCACCCACGAAGACTCCTGACCTTTCTCTTTGATTCCTTCGTCCTGTTTTAATCACGCGTGATGAAGTCACTAGGGCCCCAAGGACATATGACACCAGGCACAGCGGAAATCTCATAAATAAATTACCAAACAGATGTGGGGGGTGGGGGACATGACTTGGGGATTTCTGCATCCCATTCACTATAAATGCTGACCTTGGAGAAGGTGAAGATCTGAATGGCGGAGGGAGATAGACCACTGTGTGGTCCCCACAGATAAGAGGTGGGTATGGACCCAGGTCATTCCAAGGACAACAGTCCTGCTCTGCTGTTCAGGTGGGCTCAGAGGCCTGTTGTAGAGACAGGAAAGGTGACTTAAAAGCATAAACTCTGTTTCTGTCACGGCCTCTTCAAGGCCTGTTCTTAAAAGTTGAGATGCGGCTTCATGAATGGAGGTCTTAGTTCTGCCCTGGGAAGGATTTCACCCTACTTTTCATTGTTGGCGACGAGGGGGCGGGGCTCGCTGTTTGGGAGAAAACACTGATTCCTGGTGCTACAAAATAAGGGAGCGTTTTGGTCAGTTATTCCACACTGATACTGGGTAACAAACTACCCAATCCTTATCCCCAGCATCTCTAGAGGAAACAGATTGCCAAGTACTGAAAAGTAGAGGAAGGCAGCTGTGAGAGGTCAGGGTAATAAGCCGTGAGAAGGACTCCACCCACTGCTGCTGGCTCTGAAGACCGAGGAAGGCGCCCCAGATGGTTCACAGCAGCCAGCCTTGATTTCTCACTCGTGTGTCTGTGGGTCAACCTCAGTTTAGCTGACCCAGACTAGAGGCAGGTCGGGGTTTTGAGTTCAGCCCAAACCTGACGCATATACAGATCATCCTTCTGGGACTACCAGACAATGTGGTCAGGAGTCAATGGTGTAGATGACTTCAGGGAGCTCTGCTTTTTCACTGTTGCTTTTCAGTCTGTCTGTCTGGCTCTCTTATGGCAATTGCACTCTCTTTGCTTTCATCTGGGGAAATGCCCCCTGCCCACCCACACAGCCCTGCTGGGTTTCATTGCCCATAGCACTCTATCTTGCCCTGGCTGCGGGATAGGGGAGGCCTTCTGACTAGCCATCAGTACATTTTGCCCTGGCCACAGTGGTAAGCTCTGAGAAGGGCACACTAATGGGGCTGGATGGCTGCCCAGTGAGACGCACCATCTTAGGCAGGGGTCTACTTCCCTGGCTCCCTAGCCACAGGATGAGGTCAGGGTAGATAAAGCTGAGAGCCACAGTGGGGAGGAAGGGAACCGTAATAACACCTGGATCCACCTGGACCTCGAGGTTCCAAGTCCCATGTTTCAAGTTCTAAGCTAATTCTATCCCCTCTTACAAGAATATGTTTTGCTCTGATTTTTTTTTAAACATTTAACCCAAGTTTAACTAGGATACAACCATTATAGAAGAGGGAAGTAGCCTTCCCAGCCATGTACCTTTTAAGGCATATTTATTGAGATGTCATTTACATACCAAGAAATTCACCTATT
The DNA here is from genome assembly GCA_006408695.1 of Aepyceros melampus. NCBI lineage: Eukaryota > Metazoa > Chordata > Mammalia > Artiodactyla > Bovidae > Aepyceros > Aepyceros melampus. The sequence continues at coordinate 120,155 of SJXQ01010392.1, forward strand.
GAAGTGAACACCTAAATGGTATTTAGTGAATTCACAGAGACGTGCAAACATCCCTAGAACTGGGTACAGATCATTGCTTTTAAGAATGACCTCTGACCTGCCTTATCCCCCAGGAGGACATGTGGGTCCTTCCAGATTTTCTGCATCATCCTCTCCTGAAAGTGATGCTTTTCCTTGAGCCAAGACTTGGGGCCTGGGCCTGACCTGCCATGTCTATATTAGACTGAGCCAATGAGAGCCCCTCCTCTGGACAGAATAATGTTGTCTGGAAGGTTCCCATTCTATACCAACCTAGAAAGAAAAAAAAAAAAACATGAAAACATTGTAATCTGTGTTTGAGATGGAAAAGAAATTCCAGTTTTTGTTTAAAGTTTCTCCATGAGAACTAGAGCATAGGGCCACTCTATGCTGTTCGGGTCTGAGGCCGTTCTGCATTGCATTACTTGGATTTAAATAACCTCCAGGAAGAGATGTTGGGGAACATGAGGCTGGTCTGAGAAGGGGCCTGCTGATGGGCCAGTGGATGTTGTTCTCAGCTGTTCTAAAGATCCCCCAACCCATGGCCCCAGCTTTGGCTGGACCCATGGCCAGTAATGAGGGTGTCCCAGGCCCAGTAATGAGGGTGAGTGAAGCCCATACACCCTGCCTGGCAAGAGCAGGTTGTTAAGTATTCAGGAATTCAGCAAGTGAGCTGTTAAATCATCCATAACTATAAATGATGGTAATATTTACAATATGGAAGCTAGCAAGTGCAGAAACCCACCCCTCCCTGCTTTGTTCCCCCAGCGAGCTGGTTTACCCACACACCACACACACTCAAGTCCTTTCTCAGATACTTCTTGGTTGTACCGACCACTTGTATGTCTTTGGGTTGGTTGTTCAGTCTCTAGTCCTTGGTTTTTGCATCTGTGCAATGGGGGCAACAACGGTATCTGTCTCATCAGATGACCATGAGACCTTTACAAGGTGAGGCATGTAAATTGCTCTTTTAGTCCCTGCTCCACGGACGTTGGTCCGGATGGAGCTATAAGCCAGCTGAGCCCAACAACAGTGCACCAGCCACTTTGTGGGCAGCCCAAGAAAGTACCTCTGCAGAGACACAAGTGCAGCAATTAAGAGGGAGCCAGAAAGGACAATCCAGAAAGGACAATTAGAGTAGCATTAGGGCCACAAGAAACAACAACCTCAATTAAAAGGAAGAGCTTTCATAAAAATAGATTTTTTGCCTCTGTGCTTCCAGAAAACTCTCCATAAAGCCATAGAGGTAATTATAACTGTGGTAACAAGAAATGGACAGAGACTAAAGTTTCTTTCATTAAAGAATAGGCAGAAATACTGTGTCCAAGGATGGCAATGTGTCTCCATTTTAATTACCGTGGTCGTTACAAAGACCCTTCCGTGTTCATGGCCTGGGAGACAGGTTCCACGCAAGGAGCTTGTGGGGTGATCAGGGAAGATGAGGGGGGCCCTGGGCAGGAGTGGGGCCAGGAACTTTGGCAAGACCAGCCCTCATTCTCTGCAGCCTTTGAGCACACAGCATCCAGACTCGGAGCTCACTGGAAGGAAGTGGAATTGGAGGATCCTCCCCGGAACCTGTGCACCTGTTCAGACTCATGCTCATACCCGGGTGCTCTTTTCCTCCCAGAGAACTCAGGTCCCTCTGAGCGGTCAGCTTGGGCAAAGCCAGGAGGCTGAATCCTGACGTGACCACTTACAACAGTTTAACAGCCTTGAGCAGGAATCCACCCCTGAACTTGGGGGGATGACGCCTACTGCTCAGGCCTTGGGGCTCCTGACGGGTGTACCAGCCACATGGCAGCTGCTCAGTGACCCTGACTCCCATTCCTTCAGCATTTTCTCTGCTTTTCTCACCTCCCTTCCCCTCAGGACAGGAACAGAAGGAATGAGAGATGGCCATGGCTGTTCTCTCCTCCCTCTCTGCCTGCCTCCTGTCCTTTCAGAGGCAAGCATGTGTCTGCAGTACCAGGCGTGCTGCTCAGGGCCTGCGGTCCGATGGTGAGATAATTCCTGGGATTCCTACCTGTGATGGGATGTCTGCCTTTGGGGAGGCAGCTGTTGCTGCTGCTTCTAAGTCACTTCAGTCATGTCCACTCTGTGCGACCCCATAGAAGGCAGCCCACCAGGCTCCCCTGTCCCTGGGATTCTCCAGCCAAGAACACTGGAGTGGGTTGCCATTTCCTTCTCCAATGCATGAAAGTGAAAAGTGAAAGTGAAGTCTTTCAGTCATGTCTGACTCTTAGTGACCCCATGGACTGCAGCCTACCATGCTCCTCTGTCTATGGGATTCTCCTGGCAAGAGTACTGGAGTGGGTTGCCATTGTCTTCTCCTGGGGGCAGAAGAGAGTCTAATCATGAAAAGTGCTCTGAAGGAGGCTATGGGATGTGAGAAAACAAGGGCGGGGTCAGTGTAGCACTGGGGCTTCTATAGACAGAGGACAGTGCAAGACCTCCGAGTGGAGAACATTTCAGCAGACTTGACAGGTGAGAGCAAGGCAGACTGAGAAAGCAAAGAGCTGAGAGAAACACACAGACACAGATACACACAAATATAGACATACACAGACAGACCCAGACACACACACACATATACATAAATATAGACACACACAGACACACACACACACAGACACATAAATATAGACATACACAGACATACATGGGGCTTCCCTTGTCGCTCAGCTGGTAAAGAGTACACCTGTAATGTGGGAGAACTGGGTTTGATTCCTGGGTTGGGAAGATCCGCTGGAGAAGGGAAAGGCTACCCACTCCAGTATTCTGGCCTGGAGAATTCCATAGTCCATGGGGTCGCAAAGAGTCGGACACGACAGAGCAACTTTCACTTTCATAGACATACACCCAGAGACACACACAAATATAGATACACACAGACACACAAAAATACAGACACACACACAGACATACACACACAGACATACACACACATACACAAATATAGACACACACACAGACATACACACACGTACACAAATACAGACACACACATAAATATGCACACATCTGATCTACAGCAAAACTGGTGCTGATCTTGCGAAACTTGCACGTAAAATGGAAATCTTTATCATGGCTAAAACTGCATGTTTTCAAAAGGGCTTTGAGAGTGAAAGCAGAGTGACTATGAGTGGATTTTTCTCTGGCACTGACCTATAACTTGTCCTGACACCTGATGGTGTGTGCATACCTGTGTGCTCAGTGGTGTCTGACTCTTTGCCACCCCATGGACTGTAGCCCACCGGGCTCCTCTGACTATGGGATTCCCCAGGCAAGAGTACTGAGTGGGTTGCTATTTCTTCCTCCAGGGGATCTTCCCAATCCAGAGATCGAACCCATGTCTCTTACATCTCCTGCACTGGCAGACAGGTTATTTACTACTGAGCCACCTGGGAGGCTAACATCTGGTGGTAATGGGCCTCTTTCATGTGAGAAAAGATACTTCATTCACAGGTCCTTCAGTAGGTCACAGGGTACACACAGTCCATTCACATGGAAACTACAGGGAAAGGATCCTTCTCAGAGCGTTGCCTTCTACTGATGCCTGGAGACTCTGCCTTTCCCGTGGCCCCCTACAAGGTGTCCTTCTACTTGCCCTCCACTAAAACTATTGGCAAATTCTCTGACACTGGCCTAGTGAGAAATGAAAATCTGACCCACGTGACTTCCATCCTGGTCATAAATGAGAAGGAAGACGTTTTGCTGATCATGAGGGTGAGCTTTGAAATGCCTGACGCAGTTTGTCATTGACCCCCGGGCAGAAAGCAATTGATCTGAGTCACACATGTGAAAGCCCTTTGTAAATTGTTCAGCTCAAACTGTGATGTCTGCTCCGAATCTGGGGGGGATCGCCTTTACCAGGGAGAGCCTACACCTTCAAAGGGGAGGCTGCCCTTAAAATGATAAGCTGGATGCGTTTGCTGAATGCCAGGAATAACAACCTTCCTGTATCTGCTTAGGGGCTTCCCTGAGGATGTATTATCCAGGCTTGACTCCAGATGAATGCATCCCAAGAACCAGATAAGACCACGTGGGATCCTGGGTGGAGAAAGTCAATGCCGGATCAGAAGATCAAGAAGAAAGATAAGTTCTCCACTGGTCTGTTGGGCGCCTTGTCTGATGCTGGTTTCTGAGGGTGGATACACACACATACACACACACACACACACACACACACACACACACAATGAGATGAAGGCACCAGTGTATCCACTGTGTGTGCGTAGCATATGTGTGTGCTACGTTGCTTCAGTCATGTCCAACTCTTTGTGACCCTATAGACTGTAGCCCACCAGGCTCCTCTGTCCAGGAGATTCTCTAGGCAAGAAAACTGGAATGGGGGTACCATGCCCTGCTATAGGGGATCTTCCAACCCAGGGACTGAACCCATTCCCTTGTGTCCTCTGCACTGGCAGGCAGGTTCTTTACCACTAGCACAACTTGGGAAGCCCCATGTGTAGCACAGCCAGGAGGTAAATAAACAGATACTTGTTGGGGGAAGGCACCATTCCACATACTTTGTTACACAGCTGCTCCCTAGTACCACATTGCTATCTCATGCACTCCACACACAGATTCTTGAAGTTGAAGGTTATCATTTCTCTCTTGAGATAAGTCATCTAAGACTCAGGGCACACTGTTACCTGAGACATGACCGAACAGAGATCAAACATGGGAGATGATTCAAACCCTCTTTTCTCCTTTAGGCTGTGTTTCAGAGAGCTCAGAAGTCTTAACAAACAACAGAAGGCTGTACATGAAATCTGAGTGTTCTGTTACCCCCATGACTTTAGGGTATCCTACCTTAATTCTCTTGAATCTTAACTTTTTTTTTTTTTTTGCCTGAACCCAGATGTATTTTCACTTGACTTGGTTGCATCTGGGGTATCTTAAATTGCCTCCCTTGCATCTGTGAATAACACCACCCCAACCATAAATCACCCCAGAATGGGTTGACAAACCTAGAGACTGCAGAAGGGGCAATTATAGAGTATCAACATTTTATCAGTGTGTCCTGAAGTGCTCCATAGAAGAAGAAATGGTAAACAATGGCCTGTTTAGGAATTCTTCCTTACAAGAGAAATACATTTTAATGCCCACTCTGAATTCAGCATCTCTTGTACCACTGGGTGATGAGGCTAGTTAAAAAATTTGTAGAGACATATGCACCCCCCAGATATAGGCTTGTGAGGAACCGCTGGTCTTTGTGCCTCTCTGGGTTGCTGTGAAAGGCTGCAGCCCATGGTTGCCTAATGGTTTTGATATTTTGTGTCCTGCACCCCTTCCAGAGTGTAGGAAGAACACTTTGGGAGATGAGCTGTGCTCTGCTTTGTTCTGAGGGTCCTACACTTCTGTGGCGGGATTTTACCAGAGCTCCCCCACCGCCCCCATCTGTCTGTAGAGCTCATTAGAAGGGAGAAAGTGCTTCTAAAGTAGCAAATGACAAATATTCTTCCCTTATGCGGGTACCAAAGGAACAGGTCAATGTGGGTTGTTCCGGCTTAGATTAATCACAGGAAGTGCCCGCTTCTGTGTCGACCTGTCACTTACCGACAGCAGCTAAACCAGGCATTATTTAATCATGTAACCCTGAATGCTGGCCACCCTCTCTGCCCACAGAAACATGACGGCCTGCTACTTTAACAAATATCTGAAGGTTTCGGCTGCCAGCAGATATTGATCGATTTCAAAGCTCCTTTCCAAAATCAATATCAGTGAGCGGGCAGGACTTCAGGCTCTGGGACAAAGGGAGTTGCTGGTCTGAACTCCCCTCTCACAATCGGGCCACCAGAGACCTGGGCGTCTTGGCAGAAAGATGCTCCCAGCCCACCCACCTTCCCAGGTTGTCTTGCAAAGTACTGTTTGCTTGGGGATGTTGGAGATGCTCCCAAGAGGAAGTACATTTATGAACAAAGGGAAGCTTCTATTGGGCTGATCTTCATCTTCATCTTTCTTATTATCTGAGCGATTTTAAGTTGATGATGTTTAATGAGATCCACGTCGTTCAGATAGACTTCAAGCTGTGATCCAGCAAGGCAACACCAATTTAGCCTTACTAAACATCCCTCCCGACTTTTTTTAAGTGCCTCGTGCCACATAAATGAGACTGCCATTGAGATAATTGGATCCTTGTGGCTCTTAATTTTTCACAGATACACTATTTTGAAAAAAATCATGAACCATCATCTTGGAATGTTAAAGTTAATTTACATTGAATACACTTTCCTACTTCAAAGTAAGTGTACGTCTGTCTTTAAAAGGTAACGGACAGCTTCGGACCCTCTCTTCATGCTGTCTGAACCTCCAGTTACATCTAAAACACTCATGTCAATCCAAAGGAATCCTTTGGACTTTCTGTCAATCATCTTTTCGGAAATGAATATGTCCAAAAACCCTGCAACTTTATAATCAGTTTGTTCCAAAAAGCATTATATTTTCCTGGGTATCACCAGAGTCCATCCTGCATTTGCAGTGAGCTGTGTGAATTCTGAATACACAGGCCATCTCAATGACCATTCAATACAGATGAATAGGCCCCTCTGATATATAAAGAACTCGATTACATGTTTCAATAAAGAATAAAAATGTGCCTTTCTTTCTCAAAAAGATCTCTCTTGTTTTGGCTGTAGGTGGAATAAACATCAGTACAAAGCAAACAGCTGAGCTGCACTCCTCTCTCACTTTTGATTATAAAATGCAGAAGCATACCTATCACCACAAAGTTGCTCCACACCCTGAATGGCCTAGTAGGAAGTATCGATATTACTGGTAATTCTAAACGGTCACCTAACCAAGTACACGTCAGGAGAGTAAAACAAAACCATTCATTCGATGTCAAGTGAAACTCATTACCCCTAATTCATTTCCTCTGCTTCCCTATTGGGAGAAGGAAATGGCAACCCACTCCAGTATTCTTGCCTAGAGAATCCCGAGGATAGAGGAGCCTAGTGGGTTGCTGTCCATAGGGTCACACAAAGTCGGACACAGCTGAAGCAACTTAGCATGCATGCATGCATTGGAGAAGGAAATGGCAACCCACTCCAGTGTTCTTGCCTGGAGAATCCCAGGGACAGAGGAGCCTGGTAGGAGGCTCTCTATGAGGTCGCACAGAGTCAGACACGGCTGAAGCGATTTAGCAGTAGCAGCAGCAGCAGCTTCCCTATTGTATTACCCTCATCATTCTCTAGCAGAAGAGAGCGCAGGAGGAGAGACGCTCAATAAATAAAGTATAAATGCATTTTGCGATGACAAAATGTTAAATAAAACACTGCTCATATCAGAGTGACAGCAAGGAGGCCAGGGGAGGAGACAGCAGGAGAGCAATGCACAGCTAGGCTGTGTTCTCCCCAGGTTTTCTGATCTCCTCCCTGTTAAGATGGAGCTTTCTTCTCATTGTTTAGTCGCTCAATTGTGTCTGACTCTTTGCGGCCCCATGGACTGTAGCCTGCCAGGCTCCTCTATCTGTGGAATTCTCCAGACAAGAATACTGGAGTGGGTTGCCATCCCCTCCATCAGGGGATTTTCCTGACCCAGGGATCAAGCTCTTGTTGCGTCTCCTACATTGGCAGGTAGGTTCTTTACCACTGGGCTCCTAGGGAGGCCTGAAATTTTCTTAGAGGGCTTTTTGTGAGGCATTTCAGTTCATGGATTAGAGAATGAGGGAGCGTGTTATAAGGTGTGCCCCAAAGTGACTGATAGCAGACAACGATTTGCTGTTCATTGAATCACTGGCTTTCATGGATTTCTAACTGATTGGCTCATGGGCTGTTGAGCTTGGGTGTCTCATTGCTGAAATGGAGGTCATTTGATTGGAAGTGATATGATTTGAGCCAGAAGCCACCCATGGTTCAACTGGGCTTCTCTGCGCGATAGCAGGGCAGTTCCAGTTTTAAGGAACACACAAACCACCTAGGGGTCTGAGGATTAGCAGGTCTGGTGGGACCTAAGATTCTGCACTCTTAACAAGCTCCCCTGGGACACAGAGTCTGCTGGGACCCCATTCCCAGGAGTGAAGCCCTGAAGTGGAAGTTCTCTAAATCTGTACAGAAATGAGGTCTGGCAGAGGAACGTTCTAACTTAGATTTCAAGTTTTCACCCAGGGGTTGGTCACACATTTAGTGAGGCTTGTAGGGAAAAGTGGGCACCAGTGACAGAGCAGCAAGATTGCAAATGACATTTCTAAGGACCGAAGCTACAGGTAAATCAATGGCATCCCTGCATTTGCCTTGGAGCTTCCAAAATGGTGCTTCCCTGGTAGCTCAGATGGTAAAGAATACATCTGCAATACAGGAGACCTCGGTTCTAGTCCTGGATTGGGAAGTAAGAAAACTGAGATCCACCCCCCCACTACCCTCACATTATCATTATGGCTGCCTGCTTGACTCTCCCTTTCATTAGTATTATTATCCTTTTGCAGCACGTCTCTCCTCCTCAGTTTAGACTGACTTAGCAATGCAAAGCCTCAAAATACAAAGAGTGCCTAGATAGGACAGCAAGGATTGAGTCCTGTTGGGAGTGATATGGAAGTACCAGCTTTGTTTCATCCTGGCCACTCGTGGTCATTACCTGGAGGGTGGGAGGGCGAGAAATTGACCAGTTCCATGCCATTCCTCAATAGGACGTCATTGATCTCTGCTGTCCTCTCTTGGTTCCCTGTCACAGCTGCTTTCTCAAACCTCATTGAACCATTGTAGAGGTCAACATGGGTGTCTGAACTAGAGTTCCCACTGCTGACTGATGACGGATGAAGCTATCGCTCCCACTGGCTGCTAACTGGTCCGCAGACACTGAATCAGTGTCAGAATTCAAATCATTATTTCTCTGCCTTTTTTCCCTGAGGATATCCCTTCTCCAAGATCTCCGCACGCCTGACCCTTGCTAGACCTCCCGTTAAAAGGGGCACCTGTTTTCAATGATGGGGACTTGCTGACACTCATCTGCTACATGGACCACATTTGCTCTTCAAACGCCGTGGCTGGCGGTCTTGATGTGTTTTCCTATTGCTTGTACTACTCAGTGATGTGTAGTTCAGCCTGGAAACATTTCCTTTGACTCTCTGTGATGTTTTCAAAGGTAGGAACAAACCCCATCTTTTTTTTTTTTTTTTTGCCTTCTGCTCAGTGGCGGGTAAGGCTATGATGGCCAGTGGGAGCAAAGATGAGAAACAGAGAAGGTTCCCTGACCTCTGTGCATGCTCACTTTCCCAGGGACCTCGTGAGCTTCTCTGCAACCCTGAGGGCAGCCAGAGCCCACTCTCATTTAGGATGTGGACTTGGATAATAACATGTTGGCTGAATCGGTTACAATCTTCAAAGAGCAGGGACTCACTCTGCACCCACTGATGGTCCACTGCATCCATCCTTTTGGAGACTTGTTGCAGGCTCATCTTCCCTACACCCAATGAGAACCCTGCCAACCACAACAGGCCTCCAGAGGAGCCTCTGAGGGCAATGTGTGACGCTCCTTGGAGTCTGTTCACTCTGAAGTAGATGAAAGTAAAGAGGGAAGAGGGAGGGGCTCCTCCCAGCTCATCCTGAGGTGGAGTTGTGGGCTGTCTGCCACACTCTCCTAAGATGTGAACACATCTCACATCTCACTTCTCATAGCAGGTGAGAGGCTGCTGAGTAGTTCTGGAGCCAGACTGGGTCTCAGAGAGGCTGTGCTCTTGGCTCCGGTGTCCTGGTGTGGTGTCCACTAAGTGGGGTGGAAGGAGGCTGCAGGCCTGGGGCTCCAGGTCACCCAGAGAAAAAACACCCCCCCCCAAGACAGAGAGCTCCCACCTGCCTACGTGCCTCAACCTGCTGTCACAGCCGTGTGGCCTGGTTCTTAATGAATATGTGTTTCTGAGTACATATGAAGCAGAACCCACTCCCCACCCCGAGAAAGGAAATATTTCCTGTGATATCAGTAAACAAGAATGTCACAGTCATCAGTGATTCTGGCCCTCCAAATATGAATTTCTGAGCTCTAAGGGCACTCAGGAAGGAGAAGAATATCTGTTATATAACAGCCATCAGACTGCAGCCACTCCCTATGGTGAGCCTCACTCCCTATGGTGAGCCGAGGGGGTCTCAGGATGTGAAAACACACAGCACAATGCCCCAGAGAGCTGAGATGCACATGAAGGGAATGATTTCAGTGAGTCTAGACTCTTGCATCTTCACATACATAGAAACACGCTAAATTTCTTAACTTGGGATATCTGCTTTTCTTTAACAATAATCTTTTGATGTTCAAACTACCTGCCCTTTGTTGCATGCTTCTATTCAACCTGGCTCCTCCCCCTAACTTCCTTGGAACAGTTATCTCAAGGTCACTTGAGATGCTGTCTTCCGGGCTTGGAGTCCTAAAAATTCCCATCAAATAAAACATAACGTTCAACTTTTATGTGGTGATTATTTTTTTAAGTCAACACCCCTTTGGTGGGGATTTTCTTCATGTTCCAGGAGGCAGTGAGTCTCTACATTGAAAGTACTGTGGCCTGAGGAGATGGGTAAACAGAAGGCAAGATCATTTCTGCACCTGTGGTGATTAAACACAGGACCAGAGTCCTAGCTTTGCTTTCAGCTCTGAGATTCTTGCTGTTGGCACTGAGAGCAGCTGCCTCTCATCTTTTCTCAGACATGCTTTTCCCCAAACATCCTCTAGAGATACACAGCTTTCACTGCTGTCTTCTGTTTATGGATTGTTCCTTTATTGCACATTTCATGTTGGACATCACCCTAAGGACTTTTAAGATAGGCATTGATGTTATTCCCATTTTGCAGAGGGGTAGACCAAGGCATGGGAAGTGTGTTCATGGAGCTGGGGATGCTGCTGGAACCCACAGTCTCACCTGGATGCCCTGCTTTCAGAGAGTTAGTTGCTCAGTTGTGTTCAATTCTTGCAACCCCATAGACTGTAGCCTGCCAAGCTCCTCTGTCTGGAATTCTCCAGGCAAGAATACTGGAGTGGGTTGCCATTTCCTTCTCCAGGGGATCTTCCTGACTCAGGGATAGAACCTGGGTCTCCTGTATTGCAGGCAGATTATTTACCATCTGAGCCACCAGGGATCCTCTGCTCTAAGCCATCTGCTAAAGCTGTCTTGTTCTTCCCTTGAAGACCTGGCTTCCACAGGAGGACTAAGCCAGCAGTTAGAAGCCTCTAGGGAAGGTGCCTCTATGGACAGAACCACCATTCTCACTGCCTCGGAAATGGAGAAAAATGGAGAGTCCCCAAGTAGCATTTATATCCATATACAATGAGTTATTGACCGTGTAATTGAAGTAAATGCTCAACACGGAGTAGAAATTGTAATTAGGTCTCTGATTCCTCTGAATCCCAGTGAGAAGATCATGTGAATGCCAGAATCAAGATTTCAGGATGGGACTGGGTTTCTGCTGACTGTCTCCAAGTGGGGAGTTCGGAGCCTCAGTCCTTATCTCTCCTGTGGGCAACTTGCTTCATTGCTGCCTTTAAGGAAGGAACTAGGTCATGCCCTCGGAGGATGTAACAGGAATATTAGAGGCAGTAAATGAATATCCTGTTGAGTGGAGGATGATAAATGCATTCTCATCATTTGATGTAGGCAGACAGATAAAGCTGAGAGATTACTTTGCTGACCAAGGTCCGTATAATGAAACCTTTGGTTTTTCCAGTAGTCATGTATGGATGTGAAAGTTGGACCATAAATAAAGCTGAGCAACCAAAGAATTGATGCCTTCAAATTGTGGTGCTGGAGAAGACTTGCACTGCAAGGAGATCAAACCAGTCAATCCTAAAGGAAATCAGTCCTGAATATTCATTGGAAGGACTGATACAAAGAGCTGACTCATTGGAAAAGACCCTGAGGCTGGGAAAGACTGAGGGCAGGAGGAGAAGGGGGCAGCAGAAGACAAAGTGGTTAGACAGCATCACTGACTCAAGGGAGATGAATTTGAACAAACTCCGGGAGACAGTGGAGGACAGAGGAGCCTGGTATGCTGCAGTCCATGGGGTCACAAAGAGTCAGACGTGACTTAGTGACTGAACAGCAACAACAAGAGGTGGAATAGCCACAGACGGGAGTCCAGTGGGCACGGGGCAGCCCCGCAGGGGGAGCATCAGGATGTGTTTACTAGCAAATATTTCATGAAATCAGTCTGACCCCACTTGCTCTTTCTCTTGCTTGGACATGCCGTCCAGCCATTTTCTACATCATGCCATAATTGCCACCAGCTCCAGCAGCCCGGGCAAGTAGCGAGCACACAGTGGGCACTCAATACTCATTTACCAAATGAATTGTGCTTATTATTCTGTTTAAAGGGATGCTGCATTGATTGTTCATCTTTAAGAAAAAGGGAGGGTGAGCAGCTTATTAAAGGCAGTGCAATATCTGAAGAAATCTCTGTCTCCCTTTAGGCCCACTTTTCCAAGTTTCCACTACAAATAATACAGCTATTTAAGCCAACAACAAGTAGGTATGGTGGCTGCTTCCAGCTCAGCAGAAGCTAAAATCATTAGCTTCATACAGTGTGCACTGTATGAATCTCAGGTTGTTTACATGCCCATGTCCTGGTATTTTCAAAGAGTCACATGTGAATATGTGTGAGCTTTATCCCCCTGCTTGCCTGTGGGTTGGCGATGACATGTCATGGGCCAAACTCCACCCCCTCTGGTATCCTATGACCAGTGAACTCTGAATGCTTTTAACATTTTGGACCTTATTTTTTCATATAGTTCTGAGGCTTCCCTGGTGGCTCAGATGGTAAAGAATCTGCCCACAATGCGAGAGACCCAGGTTCGATTCCCAGGTTGGAACAATCTCCTGGAGAAGGAAATGGAAATCCACTCCATTATTCTTGCCTGTAGAATTCCATGGCCAGAGGAGTCTGGTGGGCTACAGTCCATAGGGTTACAAAGAGTCAGACAGAACTGAATGACTAACACTTTCACTTTCACTTTAGATTTCCAGAATCACTGAGAAGCTAGTCTATAGAGTTCTATATGCCTGCTCCCTCCTCACTAAGCCCAGGGACACACTTCTCCCTGCCAACAGCTCATACCAGTGGTACATTTTCTACAGCTGTGAGCATTGACTGATGCGCTGTCATTAACCCAAGTCTACCATTTACATTAAGGTTCAGTCTTTGAGTTGTATAGTTCTATATGTTTTGACAAATATAATACATAATGGCCTGTATCCACCATTATAGTTTCATACAGAATAGTATCATAAACTCCCTAATATACCCTGTGCATCAACACAGTCAAGAAATCAAAAGGATCGTAGTATTTCATGACATGTGAAAATGCTCTGCAATTCACATTGCAGTGTCTGCAAATAAAGAAAGTTGTATGGGACCCAGCCTCCTTCATTTGTTTCCACATTGTCAAAAGCTGCTCTTGTTCTTCCTGAGTTGAGACCATGAGACCTGCAAAGCCACAAATATTTACAGCTCACTGAAGTAATTTTCTTTTAAAGTGTTAGTCACTCAGTCATGTCCAACAGTTTGCAGTCCTATGGACTGTAGCCCACCAGGTTCCTCTATCCATAGGATTGCCCAGGCAAGAATACTGGAGTGGGTTACCATTTCCTTTGCTAAAGGATCTTCCCAGCCCAGGGATTGAATCTGCGTCTCTTATACTGGCAGGCAGGTTCTTTACCAGCTGAGCCACTAGGGAAGCTCTATCAGACATCATTGCTGGGAAAAGTAAATGCTCGCAGTGACTCTATTAGGGGAACACAGTTGGGTGCTGACACTGGCCTCTCCTAGGCTTCCCTGTGATTGCCTTCCATCCACTCATCTTTACCTGCATCCCTACATTGTGACAAACCATAACTGTGCATATCACTGCTTTCCTGACTGCTTTCCTGTGCATATCCACTGCTTCCAGCGGATCCCTGAACCTGAGGGCAAGGTCTTCTGACCCGCAATAGACTGCTGGCTTACTGGTTCAGCTGAAATGTGAGGTTAACAGAGCATGAAGAGTTACCTCTTTCACAGACGCCCATGTGAAGATCCGCCACAATTCTTCCACCATTGCCAGAGTCTACAAGCAAGAGGGAGGGTCTCTGACCTTTCTTCACATTGTGCTATTTCTGTCTTAGCTGTTTTGAAGCAGATACAATCATCTCCATTTCAAAGATGAGGAAAGGAGGGCTCAGAGCAGGTAAGCAACCCACACTGAATTTCAAGGTCAGCTGGCAGCAAAGTCAGACAAGCCCAAACCTGATCTGTTTGCTTGTTTTCTCAACTACAAATTAACTTCCAAAGTTTTCAAGAGTCTTTTGGATTAAAAACTCATTTTCAGTCTTTTTATTAAAGATGTATTTGACCAAATGTGACACAGAAGGGAAATTTCAGAGAAGATCTGGAAGTTCACATTGAAGAGGTTTGTAAAAGCCAGATAAAAATACAGGATTTTCTGTTCCAATTAGAACTGAATGTTAGAATTTAGTAGTATCAGGTCACTGTGACCCATAAAACTTGGCTCTTCTCTTTATGTGAAGCTTTTTTTTTTTTTGGTTGTTTTCACTGGGAAGATGTTTTCTTTTAAAAACCTAGAAAATGCAAGAGAACAGAGCCTGGAAAGCTTATCCAGCTTTCTGTAGGCAGAGGCAATCAGCTTCATATTTGAGTGCATTTTGCTCAACTCTCCAGATGAGAGGTAGTAATTTATGATAAAGTTATTTAATTTAAATTAGGGTTCATTGGCTGTTAAGAGTGGTTCTTTGGCCAGACCACAGAACAGGGCCTGAATCTGTGGGGGGTGGAGAAGCTTCCCAAGACCTTAGCATGAAAACCATTCTACCGGATTCCACGGCACATCTGAGTCCCTGGGAGGTGCTTATATCATGCATTTCTTCAAAAAGGCTCTCAGGGGATCTTCCATTGTTAAATCATCTCTTATAGTCACCTAAGTAGACAATTTCTGTCACACTTTCAAGAAACTATCTGGGTGTGTATTTCATGAGCAGGTGGATGTAGAGACTCTCTAGGTATCAACCCCACACCTGGAAAGTCCCCGCCTGGATGTAAAGTTCTTAGATTTTCTACTTTTTTTTTCATAAACGACAGCTCAGCTGTACTTCCTTCTGGCAGGAGTGTGGCATTGATCTCAGACCACACACATTTGTGCTTATTTTCATGCAGCCATATTTTTTCCTTCTAAGTCTGGTCTTTGGGTTTATCTTTATTTTATCATTTTAAATGTTTGCTGAAATGTGTCTAACTTTGGTCCATTTTGACTGATTTTTCCTTGGAAAATGGAGGACATTTGCCTCCTGTACTCTGAGATATTTATCACTTTTCCAGCAATTTTTCTGTGATTGTGTCATTGACAATTGACTCTGTTTCAGTCATTCTGGTATTTTCCTTAGAAATAGCTATGATTCCTTGCATTGGTTTCTTATCTATAATTAACCATCTGATCTTATCTCTTCAACTTCTTCATCAGCATTGTGCAAGAGTGTCTCAAATTCTCCATTTTTCTCAATGCCTTTATGAATCTCTTAGTGGAGACCTGAGAAAGCCTGGGTCAGGTGAGGATGCTGACCCATCCCCGCAACATGGCTTGATTTGGGAACCTGGAAATGTCTTGAAGCATCTTGGGCTTGACCTAACACTTAAGAAAAATCTTAACCCCAAACAGCAGTTAAAACTCAGGCTTAATTCTATAATAGAGAGATATATAAATATTTATTGGTTGCCTTTGACAGAGCGGTTACTTTTCTAGTTCTTGGAAGAGAGAACAAAACACAAAGTCCCTGATCTAATGGGGGAGACAGACAATAAACCGAACAAGTAAGTAAATTATGGAGAGTATCAGAAGGTGCGAAGTATTTAGGAATTAAACAAAGAGGGAAAGAAAGTAAGGTTCGTGGAGTGTGTGTATATGACAAAGTCTCCTAAGGTGTAAGCTTGCTTTCTCCTGTGTTAAATGTTCAGTTTCTGATGCTTAGAAAATAACACCGACAGCTCTCTGATTACATATGCCTCGTGTACAAATATTTATTCCATGTAAACTGATAACAATGGGAATTTTCTAGTTTAAGGTCCTGTTACCGAAACACTTTCAAGGTAAAGTGCATGAGGCCATGCCACGCCATGCTTAGTTGCTCAGTCGTGTCTGACTCTTTGTGACCCAGCGGACTGTAGCCTGCCAGGCTCCTCTGCCCATGGAATTCTCTAGGCAAGAATACTGGAGAGAGCTTGCCATTCCCTTCTCCAGGGGATCTTCCTGACCCAGGGATCAAACCCACATATCCTGTGTCTCCTGCATTGTAGGCAGATTCTTTACCCCCTGTGGCACTGGGGAAGCCCCAAAGTACCTAAAGTTCTGAGCCATTTCTCTTTCTCTGGACAGTGGCATCAGCTGCGAGACCACCTTTCTAACTTCCATGCCTGTACCAATTTGTTTCTGTGGGGATTGCATTTCAATGGTTTAAATGATGCAACAAAAACATAAAACAAAATTGGGTTCCACCTGAGTCCTCTCAACTGGCAGGAAGGATTTCTGCCTTTGAGCATTCCAGTCCCTTCTGGATGTCACATATCTCACTCCGGTGTCACTGGGAGCATACTGGAGAGTGAGATGAACAGTTAACACCAGGTGTTTTTGAACCCTCTTAGAAGGAACACCTATTTCCCCCAGAAACCGAGACCTGGCACCCCCGCACTCCTTTTTCCCCATAGGGAGAGTGGTGGGAAGAGCAGTGTGCCCCCTAAAATGTCCTTACCCTACTCCCCGGAACCAGGCTGCACAACACAGCCACAGGGACTTCTCAGACTTGATTCAGTTAAAGGTCTTGAGCTGAAAGTGTGTCCTGGATGCACCCATAGTCCTCACAAGGGTCTTTAAGTGAATAAGAGAGGCTAGAGGGTCAGAACGGGAGATGTGAGGACAGAGAAGAGGTGGTAACAACACCACTGCTGACTCTGAAGATGGAGGAGGAGGCCACGAGCCAAGAAAAATAGGCACCTCTCAAAGCAGGAGAAGCCAAGGAAGCCTCCCCAGGGGCCTCCAGAGGGAACCAGTGCTGCCTACACCTTGGTCTTGTCCTATCCCAGGAGACCCACTTTAGACCAGACCACGGCTAACTCCCAGAGCTGTCAGATAATTAGCTTGTGCTGTCTTAGCTACTAAGCTGGTGGTAGTTCATTACAGTAGCCACAGGAGGCCGATACGAGGACTGCTGTTTGGATTGCCCTGAAGCTGAGTCAGGATGGCCAAGAATACTCATCAGATGACCCCGGGTCACATTCCCTATGGCTGTTGTCTCAGCCGTGGGGCCAGTGGGCAGGTATTTGGGTCTGCCTTATCTAATGCTGTACCCGATTGCCTCATGCGAAGAGTTGACTCACTGGAAAAGACTGATGCTGGAAGGGATTGAGGGCGGGAGGAGAAGGGGACGATAGAGGATGAGATGGCTGGATGGCATCACCGACTCGTGGACGTGAATTTGGGTGAACTCCGGGGGTTGGTGATGGACAGGGAGGCCTCGTGTGCTGCAATACATGGGGTCGCAAAGAGTCAGACATGACTGAGTGACTGAACTGAACTAAACTGAATTTCCTATCACAGTGTCCAAGCTGCACCTGATGTTTGTGGAATGACTTGAGCAAACTTGGTCCCACAGATGCTCTATGTAAAGGAGACATGTTGGCAACAGCCTGCTTCATGTCTGACTTTCTGCCACGTTCAGGGACTGTGCCAGAGAGAAGCCCCTGTGGTTTAAACAGCTCTGGGAGGGCCCCTCTGCTGCCCAAAACAACTGAGAGTTCCTGGTGCCTCCAGAGGTGTGTGCACGGGGCTCTGACCCGGCCTCCCATCCACGTGGAGAAGGTACATTCCTGTGTCTTTAGGGAGCCACCACTTCACATCTTCCCTTTTCCGTTTTTCTTTCTGAGCAGCTGGGGAAAGCACAGCCGGCCTGCATGAATCTCAGGATAAACCAAAGATCACAACCAGACCCTCTGGCTCATGACATCAGCTCCAGGTGAGAACTCCCAATGGTGCAGCCCAGAAAAGGAAATGGCCCTGAGTTTATCACAGACATTTCATGTCCATGAAAAGACACTACATTTCCTGTGTATGCATTTTTCCTACCTGTCAGGCTCTATCCTATTGGAGCCAGTAGCCTATGTGTGCTCCAAGGGACCATGGCTTAAAAATGTCCATTCCAGGTAAAAACAGACATGGTGAGCAGGTCGTCCAGACCCCGAGCCCCTCCCAGATACAGGTGGCAGAACCAAGATGCTATTGCCTCTGACACATGGCTTTGCCTCCATCAGTCCTTCTGTGGAGAACACACTGGAAATCGAAGCCCAGTTTATCTCCTGCCCATCCTGATCACTGAAACCGGATGTCCTTTCTTTTAAGAGATAACCTTTGGGAGCAACACACCAGCTGTATTGGGGGGATTAAATCTTGTGCCAGCAGAATGATTTATGCTCCAATAAAGCCAAACAAACCTAATTGGGTAGGATGAGACCACCAAAAATTATGTTCACGATGAAAAACAGGACGAGAACTAATTATCCGGGTGCAGTGTTCCATTTAGCTATAATTCTACAGTCAATTAGTATTCTGTTTAATTGTACAATTAATGAACATATAAATTAAATTCATAGTTTACTTCTACCACTAAATTACTTATTTGAATTGCCTCTCTTTGGGAAAAAAATAAGCAACTCAATGCACACATTATTAAAATGACTCGGTAATGTACATTCTGGGCACGCCTTAATTGTAAAACAATTACTCCACTATTATGGTGGGATGCTGCCTGTTTTATTGGGAGCTGAATAATTTAATTTTCTCTTATCAAATAAACAGGTAATAGTTTCACTGACTGATGTGCAATTCTCCCAACAGATTTCGACTTCCATCGGCAGATCCCGCACGCCCAGTGCCTATAAAGGCAGCACCAGGGAGGTGGTGGTTTTGATTTGACCTGTGGGAGGCACAGCCAGAATTCCCTTGGCTGCATCCCAATCTCAGCAGGTAGAGGTGAAACTGCTGATAAAGAGACAGTAGAGTTACATTGTAGCCCTTAATGGCTACTGAGTAGAGGAGAGACCAGGACAACAGGAAAGCCATACTCAGCGGCTCCTCTGCTCTTTTAGTCCCAAAACGTCCCTCTGTGAGAATATCTGGATGCCCACAGGTGGGGGGCACTCACCTGCACTCACCAAGACTCCTTCCACAGGTGTCGCTGTTGCTTCATCCTCGTATCTATTGACCATTGGCACCACTGTATTTGTGCAGCCCTGGTTCTCTTCTAGCTGCTGAAGCTCTGAGCCCTTTGATGTTCCAGCGTTCACTGATGCCCTTCCATTGGAAGGGAGTGGCCCTGTCCCCGCAGTGTTGCACAAGTAGAGCAGGGTCCTGAAGTCCTGCAGAATTCAACGAGACACCTTAGTTCACTTGTCCTGCCATAACTCATCCCCTCCTTACTTCCCAGACAACACGCTGCATGCCCTGGACACTTAGGCCTAGCCCCTTCCCCCACTGCTTCTGCAGGAGGGGTCTCCCTCCAGCAGGAGTGCCCTTTGGTCCCTCAGGAAGTTGGTTTCTGATCCAGCTGCCCCGCCAGCAATCTAGATATACCCCCCCTGGGTTTACAATCCCTCCAGGATTCCTACTCCATACAATTAAATCCTTGTTTGAGCCAGAGGGAAGCCCATTCAAAATGCCTGGCTGGATGAAGTACAAGCTGGAATCAAGATTTCCAGGAGAAATATCAATAACCTCAGATATGCAGATTCCAACACCCTTATGGCAGAAAGTAAAGAGGAACTAAAGAGCCTCTTGATAAGAGTGAAAGAGAAGAGTGAAAAATCTGGCTTAAAACTCAACATTCAAAAAACTAACATCATGGCATTTGGTCCCATCACTTCTTGGCAAATGGGGAAACAATAGAAATAGTGACAGACTTTATTTTCTTGGGCTCCAAAATCACTGCAGATGGTAACCACAGCCATGAAATTAAAAGACACTTATTTCTTGGTAGAAAAGCTATGACAAACATAGCATATTAAAAAAAAAGCAGAGATATCTCTTTACTGACAAAGAGATATCTAGTCTAGTCTAGCTTTGTCTAGTCAAAGGTATGGTTTTTCCAGTAGTCATGTATGGATGTGAGAGCTGGACCAGAAAGAAGGCTGAATGCCAAAAATTGATGCTTTTGAACTGTGCTGTTGGAGAAGACTCTTGAGAGTCCCTTGGACTGCAAGAAAATCAAACCAGTCAGTCTTACAGGAAATCAACCCTGAATATTCATTGGAAGGACTGATGCTAAAGCTGAAGCTCCAATACTTTGGCCACCTGACGTGAAGAGCCAACTTGTTGGAAAAGACCTTGACACTTGGAAAGATTGGAGGCAAAAGGAGAAGAGGATGACAGAAAAGGTGATGGCTGGATGGCATCACTGAATCAATGGAAATGAGTTTGAGCAAGCTCCAAGAAATGGTGAAGGATACGGAAGCTTGGCATGCTGCAGTCCATGGGGTCTCAAGAGTCAGACATGACTGAACAACTGAACAACAACAAGAATATTTCATTGTGAAGTCCTACAGTCTGGGGAGCCAGATTGCCTGGGTTCACATCTCAGTTCTGACACTGTCCATGCCTGTGACCTTGGGCAAAGCCCTCAATCTATCTGAGTCTGGCTTCCTTATCAGTGAAGAAGGGACAGCAGTGTTTCCTGGGAGTCCTATGAGATGAAAGGATGAAGAGCGTGAAGGCGCTCAAGTGCACACTGGTGTGATGTACCTGAATCTGAGACGTTGCACCTCAGTGGTGCTGAAAGGCAAAACCCCATCAGACCCCATGAGGAAGGTGACAGATACCCAGCCATTGTCAGGGAGCTCACAATTAGACCGGAGTAGGGAAGGGAGTGTGCAGGGACACCAGTGTCTATCAAGCAGTTCTCAGAGATTTGCTGGGCCTGGTTCTGTGATTGATTTGGTGTGTTTTCCATGTCTGAACACAGTCTGAATCATCTAACACAAATAGAAGCAACAGGCCTGGATTAACTGGCCAACACTCACGAGTTTATACATAAGGCAGAAGAGAGCTTCTGAGAGCAGCAGTCTGGGCTTGGAGCAAACGGTTTCCCTGATGCCCAGAGACACATATCAAAGTCCCAATGGCACCAAAATTAAACAGAGAAGCTAGGTGTTACTCAAGACTAGTGCAGTCGGGGCTGAGCTCAACTCCACTGACACCAAAAGGGTTTTAAGCCCTAGGTGGGCCAGTGGAAAGTGCAGGGCGCCACCATCCAGGTGGTAGCCAGCGGGATGTGTGGTACATCAAGTGTTTCTCTCTGTGATGTGGAAGTCAGGCTACTTCTCTCCTGTGGAGTCTGGGATACAGTGCTCTCTGTTTTGTCTGCACTTCAAGGAGGTGGCTCCCACCTCCTCGAGAAAGATAGGCTCTGGGTTGTCACAGAGAAAGATAGGCACTGGGGGGAAATTTGCAAAGGGTCAGAGAAAGAATTTATACTTGCAAGTTTTCTAAAGTAAACGCTGTCAGCAAGGGAGGCGAGAAACCTCCAGCTAGGAAGACATGTGTCTACATTTTCTCCTGGCTGAGGGTATCATCCTGATTGTCTTGGTCACAGATGAGGGGTCCTGGGCTGCAGGCTGGTGGCTGGGGGACACCACTGCGCCCTGTCCTCCTGGGCCCTGCTCCACGGCACCAGAGATGAAATTCATCTCTCAGGCAATCAATTCACCGACCCTGAATTTCCAGCAATAATACACAGATGTGCTGATTTGGTTCATGTTATTAGCCATCTCTTAATAACCTTTGGGTCAGGGGTGTTATTGATGCTTGAATTTAATTCAAATTATAATGGGATAAATCATCTGCCGTCTACAATCCTTGTTTATTGAATTTTGTATGATCCACTTAATTTAGGCCCTCCCAACTCTGAAGGTTGAAGCCTATTGAAGATCCGTCTCTTTATCCTCTCATGACCTAATTTATGTTTTCCCCTTTAACTTCTCCACCTACTTTATTGCTGTCACAGCCTCCGAGGCTCTCCTGAAGCAGAAGGCGGGGCTGGGAAGATTAGCATTTTTATTGCTTTATTTGGTATCCTAGCCAAGCCATCCAGATGAAAACTGCCCTGCCTCCGTGCAGTGGGCTCCTCTGCAGCCTCCCTCCCTGGATCCTTTGTTTCTGTCCAGCAGTACTGACTTCCTTTGACCAGATAAACATTTCCTGAGCATCTACTCTGTATTGTAATCAATTTTTGAAACCACAGTGTTTTAAAAATAGCATGGCAACCCCAGAGAGGATACAAGCAGCAATAGTTGCCTTTGCGGGAAGGATGCAGACTGTCCCTGGGTAGAAGGCATTAAGGCTGGAGACAGTGCACAGGAACCCAGAGAAGGGGAGGGTCTCCTTGGGGTGAGGGTCATCACCTGAAAGGATTTGAGAGAGACACCCCTCCCCCACCACCAAATTTGGCTTTGTTGTTGTTCAGTTGCTCAGTTATGTTTGACTCTTTGTGACCCCATGGTATGTAGCACACCAGACCTCCCTGTCCTCTCTTTCTCCTGGAGTTTGCTCAAACTTATGTCCCTTGAGTCAATGATGCCATCCATCTCGTCCTCTGTCATCTGCCTCTCTTCCTGCCCTCAATCTTTCCCAGCATCAGAGTCTTTTACAATGAAAATGAAAGTGAAGTCGCTCAGTCGTGTCCAACTCTTTGTGATCCCATGGGCAGTAGCCTGCACCAGGCTCCTCCGTCCGTGTACTCCTAAAATCCTTTCTAGGCAAGAGTACTGGAGTGGGTTGCCATTTCCTTCTCCAGGGAATCTTCCCGACCCAGGGATCAAACCCATATCAGGAGGTTAGACTTGGAAAAGAGGAGAGCTTCCCTGGTGGCTCAGACGGTAAAGTGTCTGCCTGCAATGTGGGAGACCTGGGTTGGGAAGATCCCCTGGAGAAGGAAATGGCAATCCACTCCAGCACTCTTGCCTGGAAAATCCCATGGACAGAGAAGCCTGATAAGCTACAGTCCATGGGGTCACAAAGAGTTGGACATGACTGAGCGACTTCACTTTTCACTTTCAAGAAGAGTGGTGGTGGGGCAGGGTTTCTTGGCCAAGGAACAACCATGGCCAGAAATATAGAATGAATGCAGGGGGACCCAGATAGAAGCCCTCCCCAGAAACCATCTGAGAAGCACAAGTTGACCTGGGCTATGAAGACAGGATGCTAAAGATGTTCAAGGGAGACACGAGGAGCTGGTAGTGTTACAAGGCGCAACACTTGCAGTCAATGCCTAGAGCTTTGTTCATTGATAATTGACACCCTTGGCCCCGACTCAGAAGCACAGAAATCAAATAAGGGCTACTTGAACGTTTCCTCCAGCTTGTGAATTGATACTGATTTAACAAAGTGCTTGTTGTTGGAGAAAGCAGACCAGCAGACGAGACACATAGGTGCTGATGGAAAATGTCCTCAAACAGGCGACTGTGCCGCTTGCCCCTTGAGGAGGCGTGATCCCCGATTCCCCTTCCAAGTTCATGGGTGACACCCATCACTGGGCAAGCTCATAGCCCTGCGACTCAGGCCTTTAATCGCAGGCAATTAGAGTGACTGACAGCGCTAATTAAGCCCTTACCTGAGCAGGCACCTCCACTGGCATCACTGCCGAGAGCAGCCAGCCATAACTTTGATCTCTTTGATTTGCTGTTTTCTCATTCCGGCTGTTTCAGGTCTTATCTAAATTTCCTCATCACCTTTAATGAAAATTTTTCTCCCATTTTTCCTAACGATTTTAAGGAGCTGGTGCAAGATGTTCTCTTAAACACATGCACAGTTACTATACTGTTAGTCAAGAGGGCTCATCAGTACAGAAAGAGGGATTTTGCATCAAAATTGCTGGGTGCTTGGAGCAGCCTGCAATACATCAGCTTCTTTTTTTTTTCCCCAGATATGACATTACTGCCATTTAGCTGCAGAAACTTCTGATGCCAATTCTTCTTATTCTACATTAAAAATATAAGACTATTTTTTGAGGCTGAAATACAAACTAGACTTTTTAGAAGGGACTAATGGAAGAAAACTGAAGAAAAAAAATTACTTAGCATTTTAAAATATTTGAAGTTTTACTCATTTCTAAGATCAAATGAATTTAAAAAAAAAGAAAACTAACGGAAAATGAAATCTTGCATAATTTCACTTTGCCTGAATTTTGTGCTTCATTCCAGTTCAGTGTTGTAAGATTCTAAACATACACAACTGTCTTAAGGGTATTCTCCCCACATCCCTTCTTCAGTCAACATGCATTTCTTTACTGATACTCCATTTTGTGACAGGCACAGGGGTCTTGCATGTGTCTGCTTTTAGGACAAACAAAATATGAGAAATACTCTTTCCTCAGGTCTTGTGTGCAATTAGAGTGACTTTTGAGCCGTGGTTCACTCTTTCCCTTCTGCCCAACCTGCCTGGCCTCTTCACTCTTCTGTCCTCTTCCCTTGCTGTCCTGTGCCCAGACTCTCTGACCCTTCCTTGCCTGGCCTTGTTCCCTGGACTGAAAGACAGAGGACAAACTCACCACCCTGCATTCAGAGGCTCCATCCTGTGTTGTCCAGTCCTCTGATCCAGTCCCATCCCAACATCACAATTGGAGTCCAGGAAGCAACCTTTTGTTTCCATCCCCACTTCAGTAGGGGGACATGACAGGGACATCACCTAGAGAGGGGTTGGAAACACGAGGCTGCTTCCTGGACAGGACTGAGCAACTGAGTATGCATGCACATTTAATATGACAGCTTTTCACATGTCAATTATACCTATGTTTTAAAAAAATTAATGGTTTTTTAAAAAATCCACTGGGGAATGCCTAATGCAGAAATTGGGCTTCCTTGGTAGGCCAGCTGATAAGAATCCACCTGCAATATGGGAGACCCTGGTTTGATTCCTGGGTCAGGAAGATCCCCTGGAGAAGGAATAGGCTACCCATTCTAATATCCTTGGGTTTCCTTGGTGGCTTAGATGGTAAAGAATCTGCCTGCAATGTGGCAGACCTGGGTTCCATCCCTGGGTTGGGAAGATCCCCTGGAGAAGGGCATGGCAACTCACTCTAGTATTCTTGCCTGGAGAATCCCATGGACAGAGGAGCCTGGTGGGCAGTCCATGGGGTAGCACAGAGTCGGACACAGCTGAGCAACTCAGCACAGCACAGTGTAGAATTAGCCAACCATATGTGCTGCTGTCTCCCCAAGCTGCTTAGATTTCAAAGGAAAAAGAATCAAATGACCATATTTGGGAAACACCTGCAAACTGGACTTGTTTGATTTGTTTTCTCAGACACGGTTTCTGGGTCAAGCCATGCATGGAAGATGTGGGTGTGAGGTGGGGGATGTCAAGAGTCTGTGTGGTGGATTTCTGCAGTTCTGAATCCCCATTCATGCCGCATTTCCCCATGACTCTCTTCAGTACAATGTCTTTCAGCCATGTTTGTGTGGCTGAGAAATTCGCTGTGGACAGTGGCCTTTGTGGAGGGGTCCAGGCCTGAATGCTGCCAGTGATCTCTCTGCTTCCTGAAGTGGTTTTGTGGGGTTTAACTGATATCTTGTTGGGGACAGGATTGGAGCCCCTGGTGCTCAGGCCATAAAAAGTCTGCCTGCAATGCAGGAGACCCAGGTTTGATCCCTGGGTCAGGAAGATTAGCCTGGAGAAAGAAATGGCAACCCACACCAGTATTCTTCCATGGAAAATACCATGGATGGAGGAGCCTGGCAGGGTACAGTTCATGGGGTCATAAAGAGTCAGACACGACTGAGCGACATCACTTTTTCTTTCTTTCTTTCTGGGCACAGGAGATGACATGAGTCTGCCCCTTTCTCTCCTAAAGGGAGGAAATGAAGGGTGCTTATTCCCCAGCCTGACATTCTTATGGCCTCCAGGCCAAGATGGAGACTGAACCCACACCCCCAACCAGAGCCAGTGGTAGCAGGATGCATTGCCAACCCAGCAGCCTCAGGATGGGGTAAAACCTCCTTCATAAGCACAGGCCAGGGTCCGATGGAGGGTCTTCAGAAACCTTCAGAAGTGAATGAGCCGGTGTCAGCTGGGAAATCCACTCTTTGGTGGACCACACTCTGTTATCTCAAGAACCATACTTACCATGCACAGGCTTAACCTGGGGTTAACATGAATCGTAACCTTGGTTTACTGAGCGCTTACTCTGTGCAGGTAGTGTGCCAAGGGTTGAACACAGGCGGTTTTCTTAAACCCTCCCAGCAACTTCGAGAAGATTTCTGATTCTTAGTAGCTAAGGATGAGAAATGGAAGCTCTGAGGACTGTCGTCTGGGGAACTCCAGGGCCTGCACCTCCAGTGAAGATGTGGCACGGCCTGTCTGTCCATCCATAACGAGATTCTGGAAACTTCACCCCAAGAGGCTGTGGAAGTCATCATAGGCTCTGTCATCACAACTAGGATGCACTGGCCGGCATTGCTCTAAACATGAGGTCCACTCCTAGGCCCTTTGCTCAAAATGAAAGCGGTCTCCAGCTTTGCCTTCTTTCCTCTTGAAAACAAAGATGGCTTCTCTCTAACTACATTCATTCTAAACACAAGATCATTTCCAAATATTGTTTAATCACTATGTCATGTCCAAATTTTTCACCCCATGGACTGCAGCCCACCAGGCTCCTCTGTCCATAGGATTTTCCAGGCAAGAATACCAGAGTGGGATTCCATTTCCTTCTCCAGGGCATCTTCCTGACCCAGAGATAGAACTCATGCCTCCTATATCGACAGGAGGAATCTTTACCACTGAGTGACCAGGGAAGCTCTCCCTTCTAAATACATACTCTAAAAAATCTGAACGGTGAAGACAAGCATAAAGTAAGATTTTCTCTATAAGCCCACCATCAGTGGGCAATTGCTCTTAGTGTTTCTGGGAGGTGCTTTCAGTTTCTGCAAATAATTGCCAGGGACAGCTGTGCGTGCACATTCATGTGGGAACCCACTCCAGAGACAGTAATGGGGAATGGAGACTTGGTGGCAACTGGGGTCTGACTTTTCACTTAATAATCTGTCTGAGGTGCTTGTCCACATTGATGGTCAGAGCCGCACACCACTGTGGGTGGCAGGGAAATTCAAATCCATCATTGTACTGTGACATGTCTCTCTTCCTCTTATCTGTGACCATCCACGTCGTTTTGAGTGCCTCACTGTTATCATATTTGATGGACAACCTTCTGCATAATCTTTAGCATTTGTCCACTTGCCTATTAAAATGAGGTCCCTTGTCCTGATGTTTCTGGAACAAAGATGTGCTTTCTTTTAAAAAGACAGAGTGATGCCAGCTCCAATTTAGAGGTGTGGAGAGCTGGACAGAGTACCATCCCCACACTTACAAGAAGAAAAGCTGGGAAAGTTCTTATTCTCTAACCCATCAGAGAACTGAGGCTACAAAGTGAATAACCAACCTGGATGCTGACTGTCCAGCCCGCCTGCATCATGGTGACAGTGCCTCCTTACCACCTGCTCACCTGAGATGAGTTACTTAACCTTTCCCTTCATCTCCAAAACAGGAAGAATAATAGCTTTGTTGTGATCATTGAATGAGTTGATACAAGAAATGCACTTGGAATAATGCATGCTTCAGTAAAGACGGCCTTCATTACTGGATTGGGTTCCCAGGTGGCTCCCAGTAGTAAAGAACCCACCTGCCAATACAAGAGATCTAAGAGGCTCAATCCCTGGGTCAGGAGGAGGGCATGGCAGCCCAGTCCAGTATTCTTGTCCAGAGACTCCCCTGCACAGAGAAGCCTAGGGGCTATGGTTCACTGGGTTGCATGTAGTCAGACCTGACTGCAGTGACTTAGCATGCATGCACAGTACAGGACTGATTTCCTTTTGGTTGTGCCATGGTAACAGATCCCTCCCACATCTCAGGCCCTGATGGTGACAAGGGCCTCTGAGACTCTGCTCCCTGATCTCACCACCAGGGTTCCCTTTCTAAGGCTAGTGGTTGGGGGACTGCACAATGGGACTCAGGCTCCCATGGGATTCAGGCATCACTGTGGACTTGACACCATAAGGGGGACGGCGTTTGCCGTTTTCACCCCATTTTATTAGCCAAAGCAAGTCCAGTGGACAAGCCTGGTGTTAATGGGGCGAGGTCATGCAATCCTGTTACAGGGAGGGCTGTGAATAATTGGGAGCCATACACAGCCTATCACAACTGTTATAATCACAAATTCTCATTATTATACTCAGTGCAATCCTGAGGACTGCAGAACCAAGGCCAAAAGCCACAAGAAAGGCTTCAGAAGAAGCAATTTAATTGTAAATCCAAAGCAAAAAATAATCAAGAATTTGTTCTCTAATATCTAAAGTGTGTCATTCTCCTTTCACTTTTCTTTATAAAGGGCCCCCTTCTTCCTTAAGCCAGTTTCTTTTTGAGAGTCCCTTGGGCTGCAAGGAGATTAAACTAGTCAATCCTAAAGGAAACCAACACTGAATATTCACTGGAAGGATGATACTGAAGCTGAAGTTCCAATACTTTTGCCACGTGATGTGAAGAGCTGACTACTTGGAAAAGACCCTGATGCTGGAAAAGATTGAAGGCAAAAGGAGAAGAGGGCAATGGAGGATGAGATGGTTGGATGGCATCACCAACTCAATGCACATAAATCTGAGAAAACTCAGGAAGTAGTGAAAGACAGGGAAGCCTGGTGTGCTGCAGTCTACAGAGTCTCAAAAAGTCACGCAACTTAGCAACTCAACAATAACAACAGCTCCTCTCCCTTAATACTTACTAGTAGAACTTACAATTTATATAGGATCACAAGTTGGATCACAAATAGGATTCCTCTCCTGCACGCATTTCTCCATCCTGTTGGTAAAGATACACAATGTTTTAGAACTGATTTCTAAGAGGACCATATCACTGAGACAAAATGTTAGAAAAGACAGTTTCAAGGCAAGGTGTCACGGCGTTTGCCTCTGAAGAGAAAGAGTAGTGTGGAGACAAAGGTGCTCCTTCGCCTGACTGTTTTCTCAAATCTGTTTTATACAGTTAAAGAAAAACCAAGCAGAAAAGTTCCAAAGCCTCCCGGGCTTCAAATCACTTTTTGCACAGAGAGAATCCCAGACTTTCTTGCATCCTAGCTCCAAGGCACACTCCTGAAAAGCTAGAAACGTCATCCAATACAAAGACCAGAAATTTAAGCACATTGCACTTCAGTTTTTAACAGGAAATAACTCGAGGGGAATCGAGAGGATTTCTGAGTATTTAAAGTCTGAAAAGTTCAGACCCAAGACTAAAAGTCACCAGAAAGGCTTCGGGAGAAATAATTCAATTGTAAACCCAAAGCAATGAATAATCGAGAATTGGTCCTCCAGTATCTAAAGTGTGCCATTAGAGGATTTCATGTCTGGATTTATTGACAATGAACATAATAATGATCTCTGATCTTCAAGTTAGCTGTGAGGAGTGAAGTACCAATCTTCCTGAAAGTGTGATAAAGAAGCCATCCGGCAGTTACAGGCAGAGCATTCCATGTAGAACTTTAGGAAGCGTTGGTATTCATTCTTCAGGGTTATCAATTTGACCTCTACCAAATGGCCCAGATTTATGGGAAACTCATTAAGGAGTCAGGCAGTGACTGCACTTCATCTCATCTGATAATTTACGGTATTAACCTGGAGAGCCAAGGGCTACAAAACCAAACTATTCAAAAGTTTTTTACTTACCAGTACCAGAGACTGCATGTTTGCGGTACAATGTAATAACCATTTTCTCATCTAAAAGCTGAGAAGAGTCTGACCATGAGTGATTTGACATAATTTACATATATGCAAATCATACCAAATTATGTAAATATGCATGATCTCCAAATATATTAAATTTTTAAGTATCTACACACACACACCCACACACACACAATTTTCATCTAAGAAGTGCCTCTCTTCTCAGAAATCGTGAGCTCACCTCCAGAGAGCTCTAGGCAGCCTGACAGGTTTCTAACCCATTGATCCTCTGCGTGTGGTCCCCAGCCAGCAGCATCAGTGCCACCTCTTGAATCAGAACCAGGGATGGAGGCCCGGCATTCTCAGTGTTCACCTGATGTGTGCTCAAGGCTGGGGCTCATATTCCCCTTCATCTCCTGTAGAGAGTCACTGAGCATCTCCTTTCTTCTCTTTGAAACAGTGATCCCCCTCCTCTCTCCTCATTCACAGCAGAAGACCATACTTTCTCATGAAGTACACAGAAGCATTCAGGAGAGGCCTTCCACTTTCTGCCACGCTCAGCTACAATCATGCGTGCAGACAGAGCCATATCTTTGGCCTCCTGTTCATTACATGCCCTCATCTGCTGCCATTCCCTCTGTTCTGGCACTGGATTTCTGGCCTCTGAAGTGCCCCAGGACATAGCTTCAGCAACCCATCAGCTTTTATCATGCCCTTGGTCGCCTTCATAAAGCAAATCTATTAGTAGTGTGACTCCTGTCTGAACCCAAGAAACAGACAGACACCTGAACTTTCCCAATCCTATCTATTTCCAGTTCACTGAACTTTCCCTCTATGTTAATTATCTGCAAAGAGCTGTCTATACTTGTATTGAGTTACTCTTTCCTTTCTCTGCTGAACCCACTCATTGAGCCTGTATCCCCATCACTCACCAAAGCTGCCCCTGAGAAGGACTCTAAATGCTCCTCATTTCTAAGCCCAGTGGCTTTCAGTTCTCTTGTTTCCATTTGTCTGCAGCATTTGACACAGTGGAGCATAGTCTCCCGTCTTCACTTGCCTTCTGCTTGAGTCCCCACTTTCTTCCCTGATACTCCTTTTTAGACCCTCTCATTGGTTCCTCATTTCTCTAACATAGAAATGTTGGGATACCCAGGGCTCAAGGTGCCATTCTGCTACTTCCTGGTTTCTGTTAGGCCCCTAGATAGTGGTTCTTAGTCTTGGCTGCACCCCAAAACCACCTGGGGCACTTGGAAACTCTCAATGCACCCGAGATCAAGTCAATCAGAGTCTCTTGGGTGGAACAGAAATGTCAGCATGTTTTTGAGGCTTCCCAGGTGATTGCTATGTGCAGTCAAGTTTGAAACCACTTTCCTAGGGGACCTGATCCAGTTTATTGCCAAATCATCTATATGCTAATGACCCTGATCTTAGAGTTCTAGCCAGTCCCTCTCCCTGACGATCCAGACTCCCATTCAGCATGTGCAATGAGATGCAACTCACACTTAAAATGTTCCAACTGGACTTTTGGCCCATCACTCTAAAATTCAGCCAGTCATCTCCATCTCAGCAAATAAAAACTCCATCTTTTCAGGTTCACAGGCCACGTCTTTTGAGGCAGCCTCAGCATCTCTCTTCCTCTTGGGCCCTATGTCCAATCTGTAGCAAATTCTGCCCTTCAGAGCAATTCCAGAATTTGACCATTTCTCACCATCTCCACCACCACCTCCCTGGACCAAGCCATCATCCTCTCCTGCCTGATTATTACAGTGACCGCACCCTCCACCCTCTACGGGCTTCCATTCTCCTCCCTTCACTTTCTCTTTAACCCATTTGCAGGGCAGTGGTAGAGAGATGGAGACGCAGATGTAGAGAATGGACTTGTGGACACAGCAGGTGAAGGAGAGGGTGGGGTGAATTGAGAGAGTAGCATTGTGGGTATAAAATGGGTAGCTGGTGGGAAGCTGCTGTAGAGCACAGGGAGCTTAGCTTGATGCTCTGTGATGACCCAGAGGAGTGCGATGGGGGTGGAGGGATGCTCACGAGGGATGGAATCTATGCATACTTCTAGCTGATTCACTTTGTTGTACAGCAGAAACCAACACAGCATTCTAAAGCAATTATCTTCCAATTAAAAAAAAAAAAAAAAGAAGAAGCCAGAATGGGTTTTTCAAAACATGAGTCAGTTCCTGTATACTCTCTGCTGAAGGGTATGACACAGTGGCTTCTGGCTTTATCAAGGGTAAAATGCAAGGGCACCATTTTCTTTCTAGGTACCTTTTATTAATCATTTATATATATATAGCCTATTTCATGCCACTGTTAATCAGAGATTGTCAAAACAGATGGCGAAATTGTTCTCAGGTACAAAAATCCTACCTCTTTTCTACATGACAAGAAAACACTTTTGGATAGCTCTCGATCAGCATTTTCTAAACTTACCTGACCACGAAACATTTTTAAATTATAATATATTGATGGGACACCAAGAGGAGTTCATGAAATATAAATGTAAGGTTAGATTGAAGTAGACAGCACCAAAAAAAAAGCTCTCAAAGGTGAATTAATCGCTTAAAGAAATAATAAAAATTTGATTCACATTCATTTTGCTTTAATACAGAACAAAAAACAAATTAGAGAAATCTGCTTAGGCATAAGTTAATAAGAATAAAATATATCAACATAAAGTAATTTTTGCATGTGCATTTTCTAATGAAAGAAGACATACTCCAAAAATGTTTTCTTAAATAGTGCTTTTTGGGATCTATTCTGAAACACACAGCTACTTAAAATTTGTGAAGATGTTGCTGAGCTTTATCCTTATTTGAGGTACAGAATCACATTCATTTCCACTTTTCTTTTAATTCGAGTGGAATATGACCATTGTGCTTCTCCACAAATTATGTGGCAAAGGAAGACACATGTAAATGACATTTTCACAATATTCGGGAGCTACTGAATTAGGTTACTACACAAATCATTCACCTTGATGTGCGTATTCATGGTCTGCTCTTGATATTTTAGAAGCTGAATCTGCACATTTTTCTTCCTTCAAAGTTTTCACCTTAGACATTCTAGATAGTTTGAGAACCTTGTGAATTTCTGTGGTTTTGTCATCATTGCTGTTTTGATAAAACTGCCTTCCTCCAGCCACAGGTTTATGCGGAAGCGATTTGTGCAGTATAAATATTTCAGGCACCAAAAATGTGGAATAATGTCACAGACAGATGCTGAAATATTCAGGCAAAGTCTACAGCACAGAGCAGTGGCCAATCCGTGGACAACATTCACTTGAAGGGCAGTGGATAAATGCTGCCTTCGCACTGGGAGGCTTGGCCTTGGATTCTTGGCAAAGGCTGGAGTATGGTGACTGTCCTGGATGCCTAGATCCAGATCTTGGTTCTGCTCCTTAGCAGCTGAGTGTTGGAGCAAATGCTTTAACGTCGCTGAACCTCAGCAAATGGCAACAATAAGAATCTTACAGGATTAAAGATGAAGCATTAGAATAGTACCTGCACATAGTATGCCATGCATGAATTATTAGATTATTTTTCTTAGGATATCACATAGTAATAGACAACTGTTTGCTGTCTTTTTACAAATATCTAAAAAGTGTTTTTTGAAAATAAAGGTTGAAAGTATTGGGTTGGCCAAAATGTTTATTTGGCTTTTTTTCTCTAATGTCTTATGAAAAAGCCAGAATGAACCTTTTTGTCAACCCAATAAATCCTCCCACTGCTCCCAAAGCAACATCCATGAGTATATTCCATGGATCACATTTGAGGAAGTATCTTGAAGTAGTTGATATAGTCAGACTTTTTTTCTAGCCTTGCATATCCAACTGAGCTGGACATTTATCTGGGAATAATGATGGTAATAAGAATCGTCATTAAACATGTTCAGTCCAGATAGTATGCTGGTGATGTCATGTGCTTCACTTCTAATTCCTAAACCAGTCTTACAAAGCAGTTATCACATCTGCCTTCTCTAGGAGAGGAAAGCATGTGGCAGAGACATTGACTGACTTGCCCTGATACCTTGGAGATGGGGAGTGGTGAGCCTGGAAGAGCCAGTGGTCCTGTGCTAATTAATACCAGAGGGGAATCTTTGCCACCATTATCTCTGGGCATAAACAACAAAGCATAAGACACACTAAGAAGAAATATAGACAGGAAAGATGGTCGTTTGGAGAGAAAAAAGATGCTGTTAGAACAACATCAAAGAAGAGTTTGTTACAGTCGGGGACAGAGGTGGGTCGGAGGCTGAAGGCAGACTTGGGACCCCCTGTGTACCTTCTGGGAAGACGAAAAGATCCTTGGACTGGAGGGAACTTGGCAATGGTCTCAGGGAGGGTAATCGCAAGTGCCCAAGGCCATCGAGGAAACTTGTTGACCTTGAATCCTTCGGGAGGTCCTCTGCCCTCACCCCTTACTCCAGGTCACCTTTACTTTCTTGCATCCTTGAAGCCCCACAGAATGAGAAGCTTGATGTCCTTGCCCTCCAGCCCTTGGCTCATTCACTGATCTGCTTTGAACACATCAAACTTATTCAACACATCAGACTTTAAACCCATCTATAGTTTCCACTTCCAAACACCCCCATACACACTACAAAAGAAGATGCTGCTGACTCCAGGTGACTCAGAAGCTGAGTCAGAAGCTGAGTCACCTCCTGGAGGTGTCCACAGAGCCTCTGCCTCCTCCACATCCCACCCCCACAGCTCAGCTCCTGGGGCAAACAGGCGAAGTGTCGCTTCTCTGAGAGAGGTTTAATGAAGAAGAAGGTTGATTCTTGCCTGACATGAATGCCTCCATGTTCATTTTGAAAATTTTTTTCCTTAAGAATATAAATATTTGAATATACACAGACACCAAAAGTAAAATTAAAATCCACTCATAATCTCTATAGATTTTTATGGAACTGGAGACTGGAATGGACCATCCTATAAATACAGTTCCTTATCTTTTATTTTTTTAAGCAAAACTCCACACGCATTGTCAATGTAATACTTTTTTTACACAACATTATTTCTAATGATTCATGTGTATTTTATCACAATATGATGTCATACTGTAGCTAACTAACTTCTTAGTAAGAATATGTAAATGCCGTTTCTGTTTGTTTGTATCATAAATAACAATACAGTGAATATCTTCTAACATAAATCCTTATACATATGTTATATTTCAGCAGTTGTTTTTTAGAGTTTAATTTTCAAAGCCAAATTTCTGGGTCAAAAGGTATGACCATTTTTATAGATTTTAATTTGTATTTCTTGGTGGTTCAGCAGGAATGTTGTACCAAGTTAAATTTTCACAAATAATTGCTAAGTTATATGTGTGAATGTGTGTGTGCGCAGTCGCTCAGTCGTGCCTCTTTGAGACCCTTTGGGCTATAGCCCTCCAGCCTCCTCAGTCCATGGGACTTTTCAGGCAAGAATACTGGAGTGGATTGCCATTTCCTCCTCCAGGGGATCTTCCTGACCAAGGGATCGAACCCATGTCGTCTGCATTGCCAGCGAAATCTTTACCTCTGAGCCATTGGGGAAGCCCATAATATATAAGATTGTGTATATATGACATACTTTTTAATAGTGTGGCATGCTTGTCCAGTGGCCAGGGTTGAGGGGAGATAGAGGGGCACCCAAAATTCCCTGACCACCTGCAGGAACCACATTGGTTCAGAGGATATTCATAGAGTGTCTGAATTCTGCGCTGGGAGCTGGTATCACAGTGAAGAACCCCATCTGGCTGCACTGAAAGCTGTGTCAGCTGCTGAATGTGTGATGGGAGGACAGCCCTGTTTCAGAGACAAGTGATGGGGGAGAGAGTTGACGCAATGCTCCTTCTTCCTTGGAGCCGGACACGGAGCTCATGGAGGAGAGGGAACCCCTGTGCTGAGCAGGAACGTGCTTGTACAGGCTGCCCTTGCAGGCTCACTCTACATGGACTTGGGGACACTCAGTGCTGTGGCTTGATGGCCAGTGACACCAGACAGGAGATAGAGGACATGGGGCTAGACCATTCTCCAGCAGGGGCCATTCTGCTCCAGGGGAATGTGGCCATGTCTGGGGACATTTCTGGTCGTTGCAACAGCCAGGTAGGTACTGCTGGCACCAGTGATGCTAGAGGCCAGGCCAGGCCAGGGACACTGGTACACATCCTGCAGTGCTGAGGACAGCCTCCTGCAGCAGAGACATTTCCGACCCTAAACGTTGGCCCTGCCAGTGCTGAGAAACCCAGGGCTGGGTTCAGAGACACTGCTGTGCTGTGGGCTCAGGAGGCAGCTGTCAGCTGCAGTGACCCAAAGCTGAACTCTCTGCCATGGGAACGCCGTGTCAGAACACCTCCTGTGCTACGCTTGTGGAGGATGGAACACACTTTCTGTGTGCTTCATTTAGCAACTTCTTACCACACACTTTGTTCTGCGACACAGGGCACATTAGTTCATGCAGATGATGAAGACCAGTAT
Organism: Aepyceros melampus; assembly: GCA_006408695.1. Classification (NCBI taxonomy): domain Eukaryota; kingdom Metazoa; phylum Chordata; class Mammalia; order Artiodactyla; family Bovidae; genus Aepyceros; species Aepyceros melampus. Next base: position 156,346 of record SJXQ01010392.1, read on the forward strand.
CCCTTGTTTCTCCCAATGCTTTCTCAAAATATTTACAATTGCAAATCTGATGGTGGCTGGATTTCTATATGAATTCAGCTTAGCCTGACTGACGGCATTATAATTCTGAGATGATGTCTTAGACCTTTAATCAACAAGAAGTGTCATAATCCTACTATGTAGGAAGAATTCCTCTTGTGACAATAAACAGTGCCGGTAATCAATGGATAATCTATGTTTCTGTTCCACGGCCAAGGTCTGACTGCCGATTCATGAGGCAAGGATGAAGCCACACGCAGCAGAATTCATATTTACTGAAGTATCCTTAGTATTGATTTTAGTAAGATATATATTTTCTTTTCTTTTTTCCCCTTCTTAGGCTGCAGTGAATTAATGCTCGCTGTTCAGAGTGAGTACAGAGATTCATTTTGTTTCAAAGAAGTGTACACATTTCTTTATAAGGCACAGCACATCCTACTTTAGCAAAGACACAGTTACTTAAAACAAAACAAAGGACTTTCATTAGATTTGAAAAAAATATATATGAAAATCTTGGTGGACGTGAAGAAGGAAGATGAGGGGGTTGAGTGAAAAATTCAAAGCATCCATGTCTTCTTTTGTTTGTTCAGCAAATAACTTACTAAGCACTTTCCACATGTATTTATGAACCTGCATTTTATATATTAGAAGTGTGCCTTTTTATAACAATTGCATTTATCACTTTCCAAAATTATCACTGTGAGAATCATTTACAAATAATTTCTTGCAACAGGATACTCCATTTTTTCAGCTTAGGACACCAATATTTTTCAGCTATGGCTGCAATTAACAAATCTTTTCAAGGTTGCAGAGATAGAGACACTGGGCACATTCCAGCCAGACTTTGAGGCAGCTGGAGCAGCCACACTCACAAATTGGAACTCAAGTGGCTAACAGAAGACGCATTAGTGAGGATGTTAGCCCATGAATTCCATACAAGAAAGATGAATCCCTAGGACTTCCCTGGTGATCCAGGATTGAGAATCTGCCCACCAATGCAGGATATACATTGATCCAGGAAGACTCCCCATGTTGAGGGGCAGCTAAGCCCGTGTGCCACAACTACTGAACCCATGTTCTATAACAAGAGAAGCTACCACAGTGAGAAGCATGAACACTGCAACCAGAGAGTAGCCCCCACTTGCCACAACTAGAGAAAGGCCAAGTGAATGTGAAAGTGAAAGTCACTCAGTCATGTCTGACTCTGCAATCCCATGGATTATCCATGGGATTCTCCAGGCCAGAATACTGGAGTGGGTAGCCTTTCCCTTCTCCAGGGGATCTTCCCAACCCAGGGATTGAACCTAGGTCTCCTGCATTGCAGGTGGATTCTTTACCAACTGAGCTATGAGGGAAGCCCTAGAGAAAGGCCAAATTCAGCAACAAAGAACCAGCACAGCCAAAAGTAAATAAATAAGCTTTCTTTCTTTTTTTTTTTTTTTTCAAAAAAGAAAGATCAACCTCAAGTTTAGCCTTCACAGCAACTTAAGCCATGCTGCGCCACCCCCTCCCTCCTGGAAGGCACACTTAACCTTGGTCATCACAGGCTCTCCACTGCCACCCGCCTCATCCCTACCAGCACTGGGGCACAGAAGGAGGCTCCCTTATCCTGGTCAGCAAATTCCCCTCTGCTTGCCCTCCCAAACACCTATTGTTCCAGGACACAGTGTCCTGCATGCAGGATGGCAGAGCGGATAAGACATAGGTGCTTGAGTTGAATGCCAGGGTTCAGATCCTATATCAGCCAGTTACTGGTTACTCAATCTATAAAATTAAGATAGGAAAACAGTCAGATTAACCGCCCGTGGTCTCAGGTGAATGTTGAGAAGGAAAGAAGAGTCAGGAGGGATGTGATAATCATCAGCCTCCAAATTTCAGGTGCCTTTTGCCTCCTGGATGGGATGAGCAACCATTGGGATGCTCCTTCTCTGGCATGATGGGAATATCCATAGGAAAGGAGAAGTGAAGCCCTGGGCTGGTTCTTTGGGAAAGAGCCACAGCATCTCCCTTCCTCAGGACCTTGCTGGGTGCCACTTTAGCCTCAGAGGAAGCTGGCAAGGAACATGACCCCACCTGGCAAGCAGGAGCTACACTTGCCTTGGCTTAATTACAGGTAGTCAGCATGAAGTCACCAAGGAAAACCACACTTGGTTGATCTGATAGAATTTTTCAAGGAACAGCACAAAGAGTCAACAGGAGAAAGCCCGGCTGTAATTTACTTGGACTTCAAGTAAGCGTTTGATATAGCAGCACACAAAAGACTAATATTCTAGGTCAGCAAGGATGTGATGGCTAGGGAGCTGCCTGAATGGGTAAGGAACTTGTCAAGATCTTCAAGATAGAGAGGATAAGAGCCGAGCAAATAGCTCGGGGAAGGAAGATGTGACAACTGGAATTCTGCCGACGCCAGCACTCTAGCAAGCTTTGTTCATTTCCTGACTATTCTGTTAGCGATGCTGGAGTTAAGAGAAGGCCAGTTGGTTTTTTCCGAGGGCCTCGAGACTGTAGTTTAAATTCTTTCGTCCAAGAGATAGTCCAGAGGTGCTGGGGGGTCAGCGAGGAGTTTTATTTGGCAGCTGGAGCTGAAGCAGCAATTTCTGCCGAAATGGATTGAGTGAATTTAGATTCTTCTGAGGATTTAAAATCATCTAAGTGTCAGGATGTTGAGCTTTGCATTTTGCTCTAGCATTTCTTATCCTTCCAGAAACCACTTTGTAACTTCCCTCAGAGATGCTTCTGACACCCTCCCTTACATGTTCACAGGAGGTTTTATGCTTAGCCCCAAAAGTGGGGTGCAGAACCCCAGCCTGGCTGGGGTGTCATCAGCACCTTGTAGCCCCAAGGGTGCAGACTGGGATGGGCTTGCGATCTAGGTCAGCCCACCAGAATGGACTTTAGGACCCTCAGAGATGCACCCTTCACCTGGTGGCAGCTCTGAGCTGAGGCATCAGCTAACCCCTCAGTACTTCCTGGGAGGGGATGGGAGAGACTGGCTGGGATGAGGCAATCTCAGAAGAAAGCAGAGCAAGGAACCCAGACAGGGACCTGAATCTGAGATCATCCCAGCTGTTAGTATTTTCATGGCAAGGCTGATTTGTGTTGAGTTTTGTTTGCTTATAGCACAGAGAAGCATCTGACTGCCTCAAACCTCGCCACCCCAAAGTTAAGCATCACCACTGGGGAGCATGGAAGCCTAGACATGAGTGAGGCTCTGAATCAAGCAGCTGGGCTGCCCTTGATGCCCCCCAACCCCCAGCCTCAGCTTGTCCCAGCAGAGCACATGACCACACCCAAAGTCTCCAGGATCAAAGTAGAAGACCCATACACCCATTTCACGTTAGAGGACTTGGGAGCCCACAGTGTGTATCATCCACAAACCATCTCGGATCCTGCTTCTGTGGCAATGGCATAACTGGTCATCCAGCATGAGCTGAGTTTTGCCCACGTGATGCCCCTGATCTGTTATCACCACCATCATCATCACCATTAGTGTTCATTGTCAGGGCCCTAGTGATGTGCTGGATACTGTGTGAGTATCTCATCTGTGTTATTATGTGGCATCTTTGTGAAGTTATCCTAAATGTTAGCTACAATCCTCAGCTCCAGTTTATGTACTGGCAGGTCGAGGCTTAGATAATTCAGTATTTATTTGATATGCAGACATTCTGCTGCTGCTGCTGCTAAGTTGCTTCAGTCATGTTCGACTCTGTGCAACTCATAGACAGTAGCCCACCAGGCTCCCCCATCCCTGGAATTCTCCAGGCGAGAACACTTGAGTGGGTTGCCATTTCCTTCTCCAATGCATGAAAGTGAAAAGTGAAAGTGAAGTCACTCAGTCATGTCCAACTCTTCGCGACGCCATGGACTGCAGCCCACCAGACTCCTCCATCCATGGGATTTTCCAGGCAAGAGTACTGGAGTGGGGTGCCATCACCTTCTCCTCAGACATTCTTCTAAGGCCCATCAAAGGATGCAACTGTGCTAAGAACTAACAAATCAGTATCAGAAAACCCAACACTCACTCCCTCTCTCTCCCCACGGAGGGTAGAGGCTGGTGTGGATAGGGAGCAGGGAACACAGGTAGAGCATTCCTCCAGGAGCTGGAGAGAGAGGCAGGGTGAACCTCTCCAGGGTCTTAAATGAAGTGGCTGGAAATTTTTCCTTTATCCAATGAGCCACAGAGAGTCATTAATGGATATTTTTTCAGGAAAAAGAGCTTGATGAGTCTTGCATTTTGAAAGAACAATTTGGTATAATGAGAGTTTGCAGAGATGAAGAACACCAAAGAGATGTGAGACATACTTGGAGGTAAAACCTTTAGCACTTAGGCAACACTGATCAAGGACGATAAAGAAGGATAAAGAAGGAAGACACCAAGGTGCCAGTGTGTGCTAACCCACTGGATGGAGTATGGTGCTTGGCACTGAGGCTGGGACCACAGACAGAGATCTGTAGGGGAAACTGCAGGTGATACAGAATTCAAGAAGCATTTGAAAGCACCGTTGGGAAGTTTTCAATGGGGTTGAGTAATCATCTGGGTGTCTTCAGTTTATAGACTGATTTGAAGCACTAAAGTGGATGAGAACCTCTAGAGAAGAATAAAGACTAAAAGACAAATAAAAGTAAAAATCAAGAGTAAGACAAATAAAGAATCAAGAATGAGGCCAGAGCCTCCAGTGGCTGAGATGGAGAGTCAGGTAGGCCAGGAGGAGGAAGGCAGGTCAGAGAGTCGGGTCCC